>SNQJ01S0053788.1:35103-45160 GCA_010110895.2 Picea sitchensis
TATATTGTATGGCGAATGGTGAAATTCGATATAATGAAAATAAGAAAGGTTTTCCCGGTTGAGAGTTTCCGGTAAAAATCTCTGTGTAATCTGTGTATGAGCCATTGATTAATTTCTGTATTGCTTAAGAATATATATGCATTGCTTTACTTCGCAGGTTTAAAACTTACAAATTGGGGTACCTTCCCCAACATGTCTTCATCAATGATGACTTCCTATGGAATGTTTGGGGTCACCAATGCATAGTCTAGAGTATTCTTCATTGTGATCGGTGGGGCGTCATCCTTTCTAGGTGGTATGTAGTCACAAGGAAACCTCGTCTTCATTGAGGATGCGCCAGGGGTTTCCTCAATCTCTTGTTTGACTATTAGAGCTCTGCTACGACTCTTCCTTGGTATAGATGCTGCTTCTCCTGTGGCTCTGGGTGGCACCATTTCTGCAGTTAAGTAGTCTTTGATAGGTGTTGTATCTATATATCTCATTCTATCTATGTGCTCTCTATTTTTACTGTAATTCTAAGTAACAATAACCCACGTGTGGAAGCCCTAGCTACTTTTATACCCTTTTTCCAGTTGTGCACTGGTCTTCGCGCCTTCACTCCTGTCTCATCTTCCCATAACATGACAGGTGTTTGTGTTAATGGTTCTTTATTTCCAAATCCATTATTGTATTTCCGCCATGTACTAACCCTCTATCATGCGTATCGACAATGTTTTAATTTTATTCCCTATCATTATGGTGGATTTATGACTTGGCTTTATGGAAAATTTATTATTTGTTATAATGACCATTTTATGACTTGTCCTTATCCATCTGTAACTGTTGTTTCCACCCTTGATGTACTTTCAACGGTCTTGTCATGTGGGAAAATGAAATTAATATGGAATAGTTTATCTCTTTTGCATCAGGTCTCCTTGGTTTGTACAATTTCCCCTCTCTACACGGTTCCCATTGTCATTCCTTCTATGTACATTCTCCTTTTTTTTGTTGTTGTTGCATGGTTCCTCCTATTGCAAAGATTGTCGACCCTCTTGATAGAGTTTTACCCTACTATCGTTCACCCTTCCTTTCAATGCTTATTCGTTAAGTGTTTCCAACTACATAACACCTTCCTCTATCACCTCCTTGATCACATATGTCCTAACCAGTGCATACATAATTTCTCTGGGTGCTGCCTAAATTTTCTATCATATATTAGAACCAAGTCACCTACTTGGATTTTTTTCAACTTAATGTGTCTATCATGCCATTATTTTTCCCTTTCCTTTTGAAGCTATTGGTGAAATCCTGTGATCACTCGATCCTCCTCAAGTTGTACCGGTTGTGATAGTTGTTCCTGTATTGTGCCCGAATCTGAGAGATCCATGATAGATATGACATGCAGGCTCAGTACAATAAAATCCATTGGCATTACTGCCTCCTACTCGTATTCCAACCTGAAAGGTGTTTTCCCTATCAATTTCTTGCTGGTTGTCCTTTATGCCCATAGTACAATAGGGACTCTTAAGTCCCAATCATCTCTTCCTATGTGGCATATTTTTTTCACTACATTCTCTAGGATTTTGTTGAATGCTTCCATTGTGACATTAGCTTGTGGGTGGTACAACATACTTTTATGATGGTAAATTTGGAATTATTTGGTCAAATATGCTATGGTATTATTGATGAAGTGTGTCCCTTGATCACTCATAAATAATCTTGGACATCCAAATCGAGTTACTATGTTCTCAAAAAAAAAGTGCACAACAATTTCTATGCTACAATATGTAACTGGTGCAACTTCTACCCATCGAGTCAGATATTCTGTCACTTTAATGATGTACCTAGCCCTTGATCTTCTTGCTGGTGGGTTGATGGGTTCAATAAATTCTATGGCCCACTTATCAAAAACCTATAATGTAACTTGTGGATTCATTGGAATCTAATCCCTTCTAGAGGGATTTATGACCCTTTGACAAACATCACATGTCTAAGAGTATTCATTTTCTTCCCTTTGGAGTGTAGGCCACCATAGTCCTGCACATAAGACCTTATGGTCAGTGGAATTTCCTGCATAATGTCCTCCTTCTATCCCATTGTGCACTTCTTCCAATATAATTGGTCTTTCGTGTTCGACCACACAACATCACAATATTCCATCTACGCCCAGTTTATATAGGATTCCTACAATCAATTGGTAGTTTGAAACCTTTACTACCAACTACATTTTCTAAGAAACCATCATGTCTGAGGGGGCCATCCCTGTACTTAATAACTATACAATGTTTGTAAAATAATCGTCCACCATATTAACCGAAAATAATTGTGCATCTGGCAAGCTGTCATCCAGGTTTCCTGCATCTTCTCCCGAGATGATGCGTGACAAATGATCTAGTCCTACATTTAGTTTACCTGGTTTCACTACTACTTCTAAGTCATATTCCTGGAACAATAGGAGCCATATGCATATCCTTCCCCCCAACACTAGCTTGTTGACCAGATATATTATCGCATAATAGTCTGTGTACATCTTAAAGTGTGAGATTAGTAAGTTGTGTCTGAAATTTTGTAGCACATAGATGATAGCCAATACCTCGTGTTCCATTGTGGTATAGTTTTTTTCCATTGTTGATAGTTTCATGCTTGTAAAATCTATTGGATGATCTATGTCTCCCTCTCCTGGCCATGACAAGATCATGCCTAATGATATTGATGATGCATCAACATGTACATGAAAGTCCTTGTTCCAGTATAGGAAAATTAAGATTGACGCAACTACTAACTTTTGTTTCAGTGTTTCCAGTCCTTTCTAACAATCATCATTCCATTGGAACTTCACTTCTTTTTTCAGTAACTTTTCCATTGGTGCTGTAATCTATGTGTATCCTTTGATAAATTTCCTATAATACCCTATATGATCCATTGTTGCATGCAACTGTTTGAATGATGTGGGTGGTTGCAAGTCAAAAATAAATGCAATCTTTGCGGGATCAATTATTATACCTTTCACAGGTTCATTCTTTAACCCAAACGACATCACTATGTATTGAAAAATTATGCATTCTGTCACGAATGTAGTCTTACGTATATCTTCCTGTGCAATTCTTATCTGATGGTAGCCTGATAAACCATCTGTGAACGAATATGCTTCTTGTACGCCTATGTTTTCAAGTACTTCATCTATAAATGGTGTTGGGAATTGATCATGTAGGCATACATCATTCAGTTTCCTCAAGTCGACACAGATTCTTATATCCGTTGTTTTCTTTTCCTGCACCACCATGGGAATTATACATTCCAATTCCTCTACCGGTTTGATGACTCCTTCTTTTAGCATTTGGTCTATTTCCTCTAACTTTTCTTTGTATCTTGGGTTCATATTGTAGGGTCTTTGCTTCACTAGATTAGCACCTAATTTCAGTGGGATTTTCATCTCCTCTAGATTTCCTGCTATCCATTTTATCTTTGAGAATGTAGTTGGGAATAGGTCTTAGTATTCGCGCAGTAGATATTCTATATTTTCTATGGTTTCCTCATCCCAATAGTCTCCTATCTATGCAAACTTAGGGATTTCATTTGTCCCAATATGAACTTTTCATGTCTTGACTGGACGCATGTATGTTGTGGATTCTTTCTCTAGGCCCTCTATTGTTTCTTCCCCATCTGTTTTCGGTACGTGGATACTGCTAGGATATTCATCATCATGATCCTCCTGTGTCACATTGTAACATTCCAATAAATTGTGAACTTTCATGGAGGCATTTTGTGTGCTGCATACACATATTACTTTCGTTGATTCTTCTTTGGTGAATATTTTCTGTTTAATCACCTGAAGCATTGTACTTATTAGGGGCGACTCATTCTAAAAGGTGAATGTGACAAGTAATACTTGAGTTATGTAATCCCAGTCTGTTGTATCTCTACACATTTCCAGTTCTAGGTACCAGTTCTTTGGGATGGTGTCAAGGGTATGTATGAACCTGTGTGTCCATTCTTTCCATGGTACCGAATTCCATGATTTTTTACACTACACAACAAGATGTGTTGGGTTTCTTCCCTGGTGTAATTTGGTTTCATTTCTCCCACATGAGTATTGAATCTCACTTGTATTATTCTCCTACACTGTTTCCAATATTCTATGTTTTCTTTGTGTGTCATCCACCATCTAGATCGGGTGGCCTTTAATACAATGTCCAATGCTAGTATCCTCTATTGTTCTGGTACCTGTACCTAGAATGTGTGCATAATTTTTTTTATATATGTGAATCCATCTTACTTAGGAGGGTTGCTTAGTTCTATTCCAGTCTAGTGTATTGATTTGGTCATGCGTTAACATCGTCGTGTTGAGATTTCATGCATTATTCGCTACCAATTTTCCAGACCTGCTTCTGAATCTGATGTACACAAACTAATGCTTCTCCAACTTAACACACCATCTATGGTGGCATTAACATAGTCATCCATCATCGTATTCATGTTATATAGGTTTTCAATTTCATCTCCCTTCATAGGTTCTATGTACCTTGTTCCTTCTTTTTGGTCCAATGGCGTAGTAACTTTCGACTCTCCTACTTCAAATAACATCTCTCTCCTATTCATATTGATAATGTCTTAGTTATCAAAGGCCCATTCTAGTCCCATTAATGTTGGGTATGGTTGGATGTTCTCCATAATATCGATATCTTCAAAATTTGTGACACTGCACACTCCATCTATATTCACAGGCATTCCTGTTAATCAGACAATAGGGACTATTTTGTATTGGTTTTCTAATCTCAATTGAATGGGCGACCAAAATAACATGGGTTTCCCCATCATTTCCCATGTCTTCTTAGGTAACATGTTCACGTCGGATCCCAAATCTAAGATCACATTGTTTATGTCGTATTCTCCAATCTGCGCATTGAACCTGAACTCTCCATTGGTTCTTTTCTTGCACAATAACCGATTCACTAATTTCTTTTCAGTAGGGATGAACTTTACTTGAGTGCAATGATTGACCATATAACATAATGTATGCAATTCCTTTTCATCTTCAACCAACTCTGGGAAACTCTTCAAAAAATTTCTTAAGGTACTTACCTTCTCCAGTGATCCTTTGGTCATGACATGGTCATCAGTGGGAGGCCTATCCACCATATCTGGTGCAAAATATGTTGATGCTTCCCACTCTTTTAGTACTAGTTCCTCCCTTGTCCTTTTATATGTCTCTTTTTCATCTCATGGATCGAACATCGGCATGGGCACTGCTGAATTATTTACCCATTGCTCAACCTGTTTCCTTCCATTGGTTGCATATGTACTTGTTTTGGTCCCTGTTAGGCATAGGACCAGTTCAGGAGAAAATCACGATGTGGGAGAAATACTATTGGCAGGAGAACCATCATGAGGAAAGAAGATGCGCATGTAGGAAAAGTAGCACGTGTAAGGTAGATGCACATGCAGGAGAAGTAGCACGTGCAAGACAGACATGCATGCAAATGAGGAAAGCATGCGGGGCGCTCATGCAAGAAGACCCAACCATGATAGGGTTAGGGTTTAGGTAAGAGGATGTAATGGCTGGTAAGCCAAAATTATGTATAAGTAGGCACCTATGAGGTCTAGTTCGGGGGTTGGTGTGTGTGTTGTGTTGGTTGTTCGTGTGGGAATATGGTTCCTTTTTGGTTGATTATTGTTACTATGTTGTTCGAGGAGGGAATGAATGTAAGTCTGATCTATTTTGTAAGATGTTGAGCTGAGGAGAGGAAATAAGGGTAGCTTTTGAGGGTTAGATCATAGGCTGAGGAGATTGGTGTGATCTAGTCCACCTCATTGTAGATCTCGACCCACTGGTGGGGAATTGTAATGCACGAGGCACTGTAGTTTTGGAAACACTATAATAAAAGAGAAGAGCAACCAAATATTTGTGGATGTATCCCAAGAGGGGGTGAACCATGGTAGATAATGTTTTATGTGATTGAATATTGTGTATTTCCTTTACTGTCAATGAATAGATGTTATATAAATGTGTGAATGACTAGTTAGATTTGCTAGTTGCATGCATGAATAAGAATGACAAGATATTCAATATAATATGAATTTTAAGGTAACTAATGAAGATCACATATTTTAATTCTATATCCCCACTCATTCCTTGGTTGTAAGCAATTGAGCATTGCATCCAACAATAGAACTATCTCGGGTGAGACTGCACAGTGCCTTGTGTACTGCGTTTCCTTCTAGTTTACCAGAGGGGAGGATATTTTTAGAGGGGTTTGGGTCAGCCCCAGAATGGTAGAAAGAGTGTAAGTAACCAACAAATGGTTTTGTTTCTGGCTGGAACATAATGAGATTGAATGAATGAAATCTACTGAAGAATCGTGAAAATAATGTCAGATATGGTGAGAAAATGTTAGAAAGAATGAGGATATAAAAGGGGATGTTTAGACCATGGAACCCAACAAAGGAAAATATCGAGAGCTAGTTGAAAACAAAGGAGTTGGAATTTTCGCAGAAGGATAACATAAACCCGAAGTTAATACTGCACAAATATCTGGAAAAGTACATATTCAACGTCTCACATGAAGTATTTTTCTATGATTTCCCACATGTGTTGTAGGAGTGGATATTGAGGTTGAAATAAAACCACCCTATAAGTAGGATCAGATAGATAGAGTGGAATTCTGTGGAGATCGCGCAATTACAACAAGTTGAGAATAAATTTACGGGCGTAGTAGATTTCTGGTTAGATAACATTATTGCAGGATTTATCACATAATTTGCAGTAGATACCACGAAGTCTTACAACACAACATAACAAGAGTTCATGAAGGGACCCAGAGGTAGGTATATCAAATCATTGTATACTTCCATTAATATGTTATTGAATAAAAAATGTGTAATGACAATGGAATCAAACATCTAAACTTCCTTGCATGCATGGGGAAAGGGGGGAAGAATTGACAAGAGATGGAGAAATGGAGGAAGAGATGGATAAAGGAAAGAAGGAAGATTCCTTGGATCCAATCATGATGGAGGAAGACCAGATCAAGAAAATCACGGTGACAACATGAAAAACACACAGTGGAGCACCCTACCAATACAAGAAAAACAATAAGAAGAGAGCCATAGTCGCGATGCAAGGCTTGGAAAGTGATGAAGAAGAGGTAGAGGATCTATGGGATGTGGAGAATATTGAGGAAATCCTGCATGCGACATATGAAAGGAATACAAGAGGTCCAAGAGAATAAATCAAAGGCATAACTCCTATCCATATCAGTGTCAGTGTGGGACCCATAAACCCATGTGTGACTAATACATCAGAAAGAACACCACCATTTAGACAACCAAATTTCAGTGGAAGAAACACAACATGAAGTACATCTACACAGGGAGAAAAAACTCGGGGAGCTGGTTCAAGAAGCATTAGTCAAGGATCTACACAGCACAGAGGTAGTAGTTCAACATTCAAGATGGAAGGACATGATCCCACCATCATGTTACCAGAGTTTAAGGAAGAAGCATATGAGGACCCTAAGAAGCACTTTTTCATCTGTGAAAATATCTGGGAAGCAAAGAAGATCACATATGAGGATACAAAACTTGTGCAGTTAGCCATCACACTAAGAAACCACGCATTGGATTGGTACACGAGCTTAGCTGAAAACTGTCCACCAGGAACAACCATAATGATTGTGGATATCAAGAAACTACTAATAAATGAATTCCAGAAGGCTATATCAAAGGATCAATACATGAATGAGATGATAGAGATCAGATAGAAACCAGAGGAATCTATCTAGGACATTGACCATAGATTCAAACAATTGAAGGGAAAGATGAAGTATTTCATGACATATATGCAACATAGACACCTATTTTTGAATTCCCTACTACCACACTTAAAATACCCTTTGAGATAACAAGAGTTTCAAACTTAGGCAAAGGCTATGCAGGAAGCCTTGCAACTAGAAGAGAACCAATGTCAAAATATAGATCCAATAATAGAGGATCTGAAGGAGGACCTAAAGAATATAACATTTAAATTAAACCAGAACAAGAGTAAGGACAAAAGATAAGCTATTTGGTGTACCACATTTAGGACAAAAGGACACCACAAGAATGAATGCCAAACTTTCGTGCGGTACATGGAAACAAGACTTCCAAACCCTTTTCCAACATGAGGACTATGGTGTGAGATATGTAAGACACATGGGCATGATCCATATCATTGTACAATGATGCAGAACTACCGAACAATTCCTAAGAGTTCATATTGCAACTTTTTTTAATTCAGTAGGGCATGATGACAAAGATTACAGGACAATGGAGCTAATGAGGGAAAAAACATCAGACACATATAGGGTGTAGGAAGAAATGATGGCAGGGCAAGTTGCACCACAATTTAACCAAGTACTAGCCCCATATAACACTGCGAAACCACAATACAATACTACACAACCATAGTATAATCCCACGTAGTACAAACATGTGCCTCAATAAAAACACACCACAAGGAGATCAAACTAGCTATAGAGGTGGAGGACAAGGTAGAGGAGGCTTTGTAAGAGGAATAGGACCAGTGGTATGCCATAACTGTTAGTAACCAGGACACTATGCAAGAGAATGTCCACTTCCACTCATGACATGTATGTATTGTCACGCATCAGATCATGACACAGAAGACTATCCGACACTATTGGGGAAGATCCAGGAAAATAGATTTTAGAACAATCAGAATGTTTAATGGATTTATGCAGAAGCAAGGGATGACGGAAGAAATATCAACATAGTTATGCATGGAGGAGATAAAATAGGAGATGACGTAGTAAGATATGATCCAACACAACACCAATGGGTGAAGAAGAATGAAGAACCACAAAAGAAGTTTGATGCGCAAAACGAAAAGGAGATATTCAAGCAAGCTAGATAAGAATTCTTGAAGCTAGACATTGCATCTACATCAACTGCGCAACATACTCAAGAAGTACCAATGTACGTGATGACTTCATCACTAGATCACACTAAAAAAGCACAACCCCTACGACAAGTAAGTACCATAAAGGATTTTCTGAAATCCTGTGTTAAACTACTAAATGATCCATCATATGTTAAACTGTTACAAAATATGTTATAAATATGTAGCACGTATGTAGAGGGAAATATAGAGAAGAAAAAACTTAACCACTTTCATACAAGGAGGAGGACAAGTAGAGAATTTAGACAGAATGTCAACATTAGAGATTTCAACATGGGCGATATTATACTGGATTTAGGATCTGAAGTGAATGTGCTACCCAAGAATACATGACAATGTATGGGAGAGCCCACATTAGGATATTCACCTATTCAGCTGAAACTAGAAAATCAACACAGGGTTCTACCAATTGGAAGGCTAAAGGGTGTGACAGTAGATCTGGATGGAGTGTGCACTAAAGATGATTTCGAAGTGATAGAAATAGTGGATGGCACTACACCTTAATTGACATTGCTTAGCTTGGATTGGGCATTTGAAAACCAGGAAATAATCAATTTAAAGACAAGGAAGATGAAATTTGAGTCAGAAGAATACAGAGTCGTTGCGTCACTAGATTCATCATAAGGAGAAAGGTTTGTAAAACCCACTTGCTTAGACCTGGAGGAAATCAACCAGTTATACAGAACCACCGTGCGAGAAGAAGATTATGTGAATCCTACTATAGATGGGGCACCTAATTGGAGAAGTATCACATCATGCACGTTAGAATTAGATACAGGGTTGGAGAATTGGCAACCGAGATTACATGAAGTATCCACAAGAAGGTGCGCAAGAATATACCGTGCAGTAAGATGGGTAAGTACAAATATAAGAGAACCTCCCAGTTTTCATGGGGTGAATGACTTAGAAGAATTCACAAAAAGATATGAAGATGAAGTGTTAGAAAATTAGTGGATATTATCTCTGGACATAACACTCAAGGAAACACCTACAAGATGGTGGGGTGCACACAAAGAGACAGTCAAGGACTAGTACTAATGTAAGTGACTACTATGCATCAGATTTGGCACAAAACAGGGAAACAATCAACTGAATATATATGATGGACAAGGGACACCATCC
>SNQJ01S0053788.1:47622-72504 GCA_010110895.2 Picea sitchensis
CCTAATAGATAGGATGAGATGCCCCTAAGGCCACAAGTAACATTGCAAGTATTTGAAAAATGGGAAATAGATTTTGTGGGACCAATTAATACACCAACAAAGAGGTAAGGAGAAAGGTATATCATTACTGCAATAGAGTACTTAAGGAGATGGGTAGAAGAAACACCAGTAAAATATTGTAGCGTAGAGACAACAACACACTTCTTGTTTGAGCAAGTGATCACTAGATTTGGATGCCCAAGGATTTTGATGAGTGACCAAGTAACTCACTTCATCAATAGTGCTATCAAGGCTATGTCCGAGGAGTTTGAAGTATATCATCAAAAGATTACACCATATCACCCTCAAACAAATGGAACAATGGAAGGCTTTAATAAGATCCTAGAAAATGCATTGACAAAGATATGCAATGTCAATAGGGATGATTGGGATTTGAAGATACCAACAGTATTATAGGAATATAGGACTATTATGGGAATATAGGACTACAAGAAGCAATGGTGCTGTTAGAATTTTTGTTACCTAGTCTGCGCATAGCAACAATCACCAACATGACAAAACTAGGTGTGATACCATAAATGATAAGTCAGCTAATGGAGATGGAAGAAGATAATATTCTAGCAGGATTTTACCAAGAATTACAGAAAGCAAGGGAGAAAGATTGGCATGATAGACATATTAAAAGGAAGAGTTTCAAGGAAGGAGACCTAGTCTTGGTGTATGACAGTAAATTCCTTCAACACCCAGGAAAATTCAGAATGCATTGGTTGGAATCATATGAAGTGAATATAGTCACATAAGGGGAAGTTGTACAATTGAAAGATTTAGGAGGTGAAAAACTCAGAAGAATGATCAATGGGAGTCGACTGAAACTGTATAGGGATAGTCGACCTCCTAACACCTAGAAATTTATTGTGCAGTAAGAAGATATGTATATAGTGTATTATAGTATAAGTAAGAGAGAGAAAATGAGAAAAACAAATAAAAAGAAGAAAAAGCGGTGCAGGCACAAAAGATCTCATGGCAGGCTCAGTTGGAGCCCCTATAAGAAAAAGCAGAAAAAATGATTGTGGAAATCGATGCAATGAAAGTGCACCTCAAACAGATAGTATTGGAGGGGGAAAATATCTTACGACCACTAGTCACCATGTAGGTGGTCGAAGCCATGTCAAAAAAGAGAAGCCAGGCTTAGGAGTAGTGCCAACGAATAGTAGATATGTACGAAGTGATGACACAAGAAGTGACATGCACTGGAGTTAGGTAGTGACTCGGGATGAGTCACGATGTCAGTGTTGGGGGCCTATTAGGCGGAAGTCTAGTTCAGGAGAAAAGCATGACGTGGGAGAAATATAGTTGGAAGGAGAAGCAACATGAGGAAAGAAGATGCACATGCAGGAAAATCAACATGTGTAAGGCAAATGCACATGCAGGAGAAGCAACACATGCAAGACAGACGCACATGTAGAAGAGGAAAGCATGTGATGTGCGCATGCAAGAAGACCCAACCATGATAGGGTTAGGGTTTTTATAAGAGGATGTAATGGCTGGTAAGAAAAAATCATGTATAAGTAGGAACCTAGGAGGTCTAGGTTAGGGTTGGTGTGTGTGTTGTGTTGGTTGTTCATGTGGGAATATAGTTCCTTTTTGGTTGATTATTGTTAGTATGTCATTTGAGGAGGGAATGAATGTAAGTACAATATGTTTTGTAAGTTGTTGAGTTGAGGAGAGGAAATAAGGGTTAGATCACAGGCTGAGGAGCCTGGTGTGATCTAGTTTGCCTCATTGTAGATCTCGACCCACTGATGGGGAATTGTAATGCACAAGGCGTTGTGGTTTTGGAAACACTATAAAAAAAGAGAAGAGAAGCCAAATATTTGTAGACATATCTCAAGAGGGGGTGAACCATGGTAGATCATGTGTTATGTGATTGAATATTGTGTATTTCCTTTACTGTCAATGAATAGACGTTAGATAAATGTGTGAATGACTAGTTAGATATGCTAGTTGCATGCATGGATAAGAATGACAGGATATTCAATATAAGGTGAATTTTAAGGTAACTAATGAATATCATAGAGTTTAATCCCAGATCCCCACTCATTCCCTGGCTGCAAGAACTTGATCGTTGCAACCACCAATATAATTATCTTGGGTGAGACTGCGTAGTGCACCCTGTGTACTGTGTTGCCTTCTGGTTTACCAGAGGGGCCGATAGTATTAGAGGGGTTTTGTTGGAAACCATAGTAGACTTGAACCTGGGTCAGCCCCAGAATGGTAGCAATAGTGTAAGTAACCAACATTCCCTCCATGCGTAATGACTTCTATTTTGTGCCCTTCATTGCATATCTCGATGGATATATTTTGAATGTTTAAGTTCTAGTTTTGGTTACCTATGGCTTGCCACTTTTCTAGAAATTGTGCGTAGTCCTCTATTGCATGTTCGAATGTCCAATAGTAAGTGCATGTTGTGTAGGGGTTTTGTCAAGCCCTCACTAGGTGTCCTGGTTGGTTATAGTTATAGCATATTATGGGGCCTCTTCCTCCTCTCTCTAGGTTTTATCTACCTTGAACCCTTCCAAATCCTCCTCAGTTTCCTTGATTAAATCCTATTTGATTGTTATATTACCCTCCCCCTTCTATCACAACATTCTCCTCCTGAATCCTATACATATATGATGTGCGCTCCCTCATCATATTGAATGCATGACAATCCTTGTCTTTATGTCCCACTAATTTTCAAAATATATAGAATAAGCTTCTGGAGGTACTCTGATATTTCTGTAATAAATGGCACTCATGGGAGTTATTTCCACATTTCTAACATATACCACGATATCCTCCTCATGGTAGTGGGTTTAGTTCCCCAGCTGCTAAGTACTGCACAAATTCTGGACATTCGTCTTTTTGGTGACCTTCAATACTCCTACACTTGGTGCACCAGACTTGTTCCCATTTCTCTTTCCCCTTAATGATTTTTTCCAACTGAACTATTAATGAAACTAGTTGGTTATGTATCTACACCATTCCACTATTGTATTTGATCGGAGAGGATTCCAAATTCATAACAATATCTAACTCCTTAGACTACAACATAACCTTTTGTTGTATTCAAGGACTACATATGTGAGTTAGGAAGCCCACAATAAACTAGTTTCTATGTTGTGGATCGAGTATTTGGAATGTTAATCTACCCATCACATCTTTGAATCTCTAATCAAACTCCCATACTGACTCAGTGTGTACTTGATTGATCTCATTGAGCTTGGTAATGTACTACGACTGAGACTTTGGTTTCTTGAATTATTTTAATAATGCTTGTGTGATCTCTACTAATGTACTTGTTTAACCGAGTGGTGTGGTACTTTGAAGCTTCATGTACTAAACTAACACACATACTCTAAAGGTTGTTTCCAATTATGTGATCTTTTCACCATCATCGTGGACATTCTTTCCAATCCAGATGGTTTCACATACAAACATATGTTGTTCTAGGTCTTTCGATCCAATTCCTTTGAACTCTAGTAATCTTAGTGTGTTATCTACTCCTTCCATGTTGCTATGTGTAGGACCTCTTCCTAGTGATACTGGTTGATTCTGACTACCTATACTTCTACTCTTTCTCTAGTTACTATTTCTCTAACTTCCTCTAATGATTACAATTTCTCTGGAGAGTTCTTCGAACAACGTCTCATATTCAGGTGACACACACGAGGTTTGTGTTTTTGACCCAGGAATCGGTGTGGGAAGGACTTACTAGTTCTTATATAGCTATACTGAACTAGATATATTTTTCTTCTCCCTCTATTTGTTATACTTATATGATATAGATATCTGCGTGAAGTTTCGGGTACTCACTACACTGCTCTCTCTCTTCATCCGTAGTTACCAACTTCTTGTACCTTCTCCCACTGCACAGAACTCCAAATTCATCTTACCCTTTTGATATCCCTTCCTCTTTCTCCTACATTCTTAGTATTCCCTTCCTTTGTCCATTTTTCCTACCCTCATATCATCTCTCAATCAACAACCCCATCCCCTCTATGTGTGCAAAGTTATTTATCTATCCAACTCCATTGTCATCACTTCCTTGTCATATAGCAACATTTTTATCCAGGTGGCTAGCGACTTTATGAATATTCCTCGCAAGCCTTTAAAGAAGTCTCTTTCTGCAACTCTGCAAGCCTGGGTACAATCTATGGAAAATTCAGTTATGTAGCCTCCCAATATACTATCGAGCCAGAAGTCAACTGTTCGAGAAGTCCTATTGTCTACTAAGTTCAATTGTCTCACTAGTTCAGGAATCCAGTTCTTTGGCACAAATTTCCTGTGTCTACCATTATTTTCCACAAATATTTCCATCCATTCTGCTAAAAGGTTTGGGAATGATCTGAAAATGATAAAGACTTGTATTCTTGAAAATATTTGCAAGTTTTAATTCAAGTGTTCTTATGCAAATGGATCAATTTTGCAAACACAACTTTTATATAAATTACATATTCAAGATGCATATAATCAACAACAAATAACAATGAACATAAAACACATAACACAACAAATGATAAAGGAGTTGACCCCTCTCTTGGGCTACATCTCCCGGTCCAGCTTCCAATGGATATTTTGTATTATTTTCTCAAAGTGATAAAATATGTGCTTTACAATGCTCAAAATTCCAAATAGATGACTCCAATGGCTTCAGAATGTCCAAAAACCCCTAGCTGGGCTTTTTCGTCACCTCGTTTGGCCAAAAATTGAAGAAGATAGGATTCCTGGAAGTTCCCCTTCAAACTTGCTATCTATGGATCACCAAAATGCACCTCTGTCTCCTCAACCTAGCCCCGACGTGCATATTTGTGTTAAAACCTAGCACCAGGTGCAACTGCAAAACGGTGCGAACTGTAGGACGGTTAGGGTGCACCCAACCCCTAACCACCAAAACCGTGGGCATATGGGTCCATGTGACCGCGTGCTCATACGAAAAGGGGCCAAGGTTTAATAACATATGGTAACGGTCAGAACGCGTGTGCGCGTCGGTGGTTACATTGCATATACATATGACCGAGGGTCGGGGCTAAGCCCCGACCTGGACCACGCCCCATTTCAAAACTATTGCAATTCAAATAATTTTTTAAACATATATATATCAAGAAACAAAGGTGGGCGCGCTAGTTGGGCGGCCCTTCCCAAAGCTCTTCCCCTTGCCCTGGAGGTCGCGGGGTCGAGTCCTGTCGACTACCAAATTTTTATACCACTGTCCAGGTGACACGTGACGACCATTGCTTGGGCCACGTGTCGCCATTCCATTCGCCACAAACAAGCCACGTGTCAAGAAATGATTCATCGTCCAAATTCCAACCAACACCTGCCACATGTCATATGGCCCTGCCAACTCAACCCTACCACGTGTCATACAACCCTGCCACGTCAGCATCCGTACGGACTGTACAGTCAACACATTTTTTTTGCCTGTTTGACGATTTGAACAGAACGTGATATCTCTCTCATATGACGTCCGTTTGAACCCAAATGAGTTGCATTGGGTTCGTGATGACGAGGCCTACGCACCTGTTTGATTTGAAGCGAGTCTGAGCACTTTGAATTTTGAGCAAAATTTGATCCCCTGGATCACACCTCCCCATTGGAAAGCTTTTGGACCTCCAAAAGACTATTTTCAGACTATCTAAAGATGAGGGTATAGTTCCCTCACCTTTCCAACCTCAATCCACTTGGCTTTTCTTGGATTTGTGCCTTTAAGACCAATTCGAAGATATTTCACATTTCCTCGTTTTGAAGTCCTCATTCTCCTGTCAAGGATTGTGTCTTCATGCAATTCTGTAAGATATTCCGGGGAGAAATCATCTATAGAAGGAATCTGAACATGTTCTCCTTGATCATCAATCAAAAGAGGCTCATACAATTTCAAATTCTCAACATTAACAACTGCATATAGAGGCAAATCTAAATGGAAGGCATTGCTACCAATCTTATCAAGAATCTTGAAAGGACCATATTGAATTGGTTTCAGTTTTTTACCTTCTCATTTAAGCCTCTATAAAGACTTCAAGCCTCTCCTTACTAATGTAAAGCCAAACTTCATCTCCAACTTAGGCCTTGATCAACGATGCTTGTCATTTCTCGTCTTGTACTCGGCTTGAATTTTTTCCAATTGCTCTTGTACCATTGATGTATCGGTGAATTTGTTCAATGAACTTTTACGCCTATCGATGTCATATTGACCATCAATATGACATCCTTCCCAAGGCCGTCAAGGAGTTTGGGCAAATAGCAAAACATGCTTGAATGGCGATGTTTGGTTGAAGAGTGCTTAGCTCGGGTGTAAAGCATGTTGAATGTAGTATAAATGCTCATCCCAAAGTTTAGGATCTTCCTTTGCCAATAACCACAAGAAGATGCACCAACTGTTCTATTTACCACTTTATGCGACCATGGACTACGAATGGCAGCTATGCTCTTTTAGTTTGGTGTCCCATGAGTGCTCATAAGCTTCGACCAAAAGTTCCCAATAAATGAAAGTCTTGATCGTAAATAATGGATTTAGGCAATCCAAAATGTACCCAAACATTACGAAAGAAAATTTGTGCCGTTTGATCAGCTATAACACACTTCTTACAAGACATCAAAATACACATTTTGCTAAATCGATCAACTACAACATAAAGATAATCATGATTTCTTTTAGACATGGTAGACCTCTACAAAGTCCATAGAAATACTTTCCAAGGATGAGAAGGAACCCGAGAAATTGGAGTATACAAACCCAAACTTTTGTTGCTAGGTTTTGCTTGTGGCACATAACAGACATCCTCGAACATATCTTGAAACACTTTCATTCATTTTAGGCCAATAGCGATACCTTTGCAAATTAGCCCAGCATACACTTACACCAAAGTGACCATCAATAAGAGAAGAATGGGTTTCTCTTACTATGTTGATTCGTTCACCACAGTGGAATACATAGCTTGCCAATATGATACAAAAAGATTATCATGCACATGGTAATCCGATTCCTCAACTTATGGTTATAATGACACAAAGTCTCATATACTTCTTAAAATAGGCATCTAAAGCATATTTCTCAGCATAGCTTGCATGCATGATAGGACTATGCTTAAGAATGGTGAGCTTACTAATAATAGGCCTTGAAGAATATCAACAAATTTGTTAAAATGCCCTTCTTATACCTTATGACCAAGATGGAATTGTTGTGTAGAAACCCATCCATCACGAGAGTGCCTTGCTTTATTTGTAGCTTTGTTTTTGATTGTAAGTATTGCGGTGGTTGATGATCTATGTGGACAATGGTTTCTTTCCCCCAACAAATAATGTTTCCATTTTTCACACTTTGCACCAATGCATACAACTCCTTATCATAATTAGGATAGTTAATCATGACACCATTAAAAGTTTCATAATGAAAAAATGGGCTTGCCCACCATGTTGTAACAAGACTGCTCCATTGCATAATTGCTTGCATCAGTTTAGATTTTAAAGGTTGCCTCAAATTTGGAAGTGCAAGAAGGCGGCAGCGATTCTCTCCTTCCAAGAGTATCAAAAGCCTTTTGTTGCTTGCCTCCCCCATTGAAAAACTTGCTTGACACTTGTCATTTCATGAAATGGGTACAATGGAAAAGTTAACAATAAACTTTTCTCCAATATTGGGTTGCTCCCAAAAAAACTTCTTACCTCTGTCACATTGTTGGGCTTGGGCCATTCAATATGACTTTGACCTTGGAGGGATCAATTTTCAATTCACCTCCACCAACAATATGCCCCAAGTAAATAGGTGGGATTTTCCAAGCTCACATTTGGACATCTTCAAAACAACTTTTCCTTTCTCAAAACATCCAAAACTTGCTTCACATGGCAGCATGCTCTTCATGGGATTTTCTAAAAATCAAAATGTCATCCAAGTGAACAATAACACAATCATCAAGAAAAGGCCTTTAAGACATCCTACTTTCATGAGAGTTATGAATGTAGCAGGAGCATTGCGAAGTCCAAATGGCATTACCATCACTCAAACAAACCTTGCTTTTTTTTTTTTTTTTTTTTTTTTTTTTCGTAAATTTAGTCTTATATCTATCTTCCTGATCTGATGATATCTGCTACTCAAATCCAACTTAGTAAGGAAATACTTAGCATCTTTCAATTTATCAAACAAATCATCAATTCCTGGGAAGAGGATAGCGATTCTTTACGATAATCTTGTTCAAGGCCCTGAAATCCTTGCACACATACCATGTACCATCTTTCTTTGGCACTAACACAATTGGAATCCACATGGCGATGTGCTTGGCATAATGACCCTTTGTCAAGCAACTCTTGGGTTGTTTTTGATTTTAGCATTCTTCATGACTGACATCTGTACATACCAATGTTTGGAAGAGGACAATCTTTCTTTGCAATTGAATTTCATGTTGGATACCCTTTTGGAGGTAATCCCTTTGGTTCCTAAAACATCTCATCATATTGATTAACAACCTCATATATAGATCAGATTTCAACTTTGCATCACAACCTTGGAAAACTTCATTTCAATATCATCTTTGGGTTTAATCATTAAAGAACAAAATTCTTGCTAGCATTGACTAATCTCTTCATTTGTCAGCATTTTACAAGTGACAAATTCATCTTCTTTGTATGGGCTCTAACAATGTACTCAACTCCATTTTTAAACAAGAGATACTTATTCTCATGAGAGAGATGAAAAATGGCTTTTTATATCATATAAATATGGGTTTCCCGGCCACAATTACCATATATCCAAAGAGACAACATCAAGCTCTACCTCATCTATAAAATTTGCGGTGATAGCAAACCCTAAGTTTACACCTTCTTGTCACTTGCAATTTAACATTATCATATCGAACCAAGGGGTATGGTTTAGGATGTGGAAAATTTTCCAATTTTAATTTCTTGGCGGTGTCTTTAGATATAAGTTTTTCTTGAGATCCGGTATCAAATAGAGTATCTATCTTGGTATGCTTTGAAACAACCTTATGTGAAAAGTTCTATTCTTTATTTTTTTTCTTGTCGAGTTTCATTTAGATTACTATTACTTGAAGAACTAGTACCTGTAGTAGAACCCTTACATTGATAACCCATGGTTGTAAATCCATTTGTTTCATCCGCGAATCAGAACCTAAATCATGTATGGTTGCAACAATTTTTGACTTCCCTTTTTTGCCAAACATTTTGGGTCTTCCTTGGGATGGAAGTTTCCAACAATGGTCTTCATCATGGCCATCTTTTGAACAATGTTTGCATGTAAATTTTCTCCCTCTTTCTTAAACATCATTTTTTCCATTTTCCTTGAACTTCCTCTTTCCTTTGTCTCCATGGTGAAGGCTTCTTGTTACCCTCATGAGTTTCAGTTCCTTCCTCTTGTTTCCAAATGAGTTGCGAACACAAACTTCATCTAGATTTGAAGGGTTAAACATGAGTATGGGTATGTCTCAAATAACTATGTTAAGCTCAATGTATTTGAGTAAAGTTTATTGAGAGGAACAAATCTACTCCCAAACCAAAGCTCTTCTCCTAAATTCTTGAGTAAAGCTTTGCACATTTCCCAATCCTTTAAGCGATAAAATTTTTTTCCAATCCATAGTAGCCATTTGCATATATGCCAATGGGTAAAATTGTTTTTAATTGCAACAATAAAATCATTAGAGAGGTTAAAATTTTACCATGTTTCTTCTTGTCCTCTTGAGTCTTGGCTTCCCCACCAAATGAGTGCTACACTATCCAATCTTAAAAACAGTTGAATCTTAGTTTCATCATCTTGAATTTTTGTATCCTACAATACACCTCAGTTTGACGAATCCAATTATCTAATTTTTCGGCATTTACCTCTCCATTGTACATTGGCAATTTGAATTTAATATCAAGATTTAACAAAGGAATTTGTGGAGGAGTTTTACCATCCTCCTTTTGGAGAATTTGGAAGGGTCTTGAACTGGTAGAAGAAGAAGATGGAGGTGAGGGGTGGTGGAGAAACACCATTCCTCATTTCAATTTGGAGTTTTATCACCCTTGTCTCCATTATTGCTTTGAAGGGGTTGGAGCCTTCACCTTGCAACTATGTATTCCTTTCTTCCATCAGGGCTTTCATCATTTCTCTCATTTCCACTAGAAGCCTTTTGAGATCTTCATCTTCTATAGGAATATGTTCATGACTCTCTCCATAGACCATACTTGGTGAATGCCTCCCTTGAAACTTGAGGTGATGATATAATCTTTCTTCTTGGAGGATGAGCACTTGGCTCGACAAGTTGACCTCCTCCTCTTGTGGTTTAAAACTTGAGCATCGAGGAGAAAACAAAACACTTGAAAATAATCAAGTCTTCAAAACCCTAAGCTCTGATACCAACTTGATCAGAAAATGATAAAGACTTGTATTCTTGAAAATATTTGCAAGTTTTTAATTCAAGTGTTCTTATGAAAATGGATCAATTTTGCAAACACAACTTTTATATAAATTACATATTCAAGATGCATATGTCCCGGTGACAAATAGTGAACAGAAACATAACACAACAAATGATAAAACAATTCACCCCTCTCTTGGGCACATCTCATGGTCCGACTTCGATGGATCTTTTGTATTATTTGATAAAAGTGCTAAAATATGTGATTTCTCAAAATTCAAATAGATGGCTCCAATGGCTTTAGAGAATCCAAAAAACCCTAGGCAGGCTTTTAGACTCGTTTATTAAGAATTGAAGAATGGGCTTCACAGGAAGTTCCCCTTCAAACTTGTTGTCTCTGGATCACGAAAATGCACCTCTGTCTCCTCAACCTAGCCCCTACGTACATATTTGTGTTAAAACCTAGCACGAGCAAGCGCAAAATGGAGTGCGAGGCTGGCCAGGATGGTTAGAGGTAGCCAACCTAACCACCAAAGCTAGGTGGGCATATGGGTCCGTAATGACGTGGCAGCTCATCTGAGATGAACCCAAGGTTTAATAACATATGGTACTTGGTTGGAATGCAGCGTGCATGTAGGTGGATTTACATTGCATATACCATATAGTGGGGTTGGGCTGAAGCCTAGCGGACAGCCCATTTCAAAACTATTGCATTCAAATAACATAAACATATATATATATATTAAGAACCAAGGTGGAAGTGTGGGTTGGGAGACCCTTCCCAAAGCTCTTACCCTTGCCTCAGAGGTCGGGGTTGAGTCCTGCCGACTACCAAATTTTTATACCACTGTCCGGGTGACGCGTGGCGACCATTGATTGGGCCGCGTGTCACCATTCCATTCACCAAAAACATGCCACATGTCAAGAAATGATTCATCGTCCAAATGCCAACCAACACACGCCATGTGTTGTCTTGATCGAGGTGGATATTGGTGGCCCACCACCATTTCCAAATGGCTCAACAGTTTTTCGACCATTTTGGCAATTTACTATTTTAGCGGGTTTTAACTTAGGCCGGCAGGGTCACAAATGAAGGTTTTCGGATAGAGGTTCTCAATGATAGATGAAGGCATGATTGACCTTAAATTAATCTCCTCGACAATACCTTTCCAGCGAGCTATCTGCGCCTAAAATGGAGATGCATGCAAAAGTTGACCACAGGAAGTTGATGTACTAACTTGTTTGGGTAAGTTAGTACATGACTTTTGTCGCTTCATCTCCTAGGGTTTAGGTTTTGGATGTCTAGAGATTTTTGGCATTCCGTTTATTGTAAAAGCCTCCTAGAGCCTCATTTTAATCATCTTCTCATGGATCACGGTAATTACGTCCACATCTCTATCTTTGGAGATAAGTTACCACCATTCTGGCAAGTCTTTCACTCTGTGCACTACGGTCTTTGTACATTTACTTCATTAATAGAAATGATGTATATTGTATATCGTGACTCTTTTTATGTTTCAGCTATCTGTTATATTTTTTGTCTCTCTTGCAATATCTTTGAATATTTCTATGTTATATCTCTTCTCTCATTTATTCAAAATAATCCGGATTAGTGGTATCCGAGCCGGTATTCTTGATTGTTTTTTAGGTGCATGTCCCGGCCCAGGGGTCAGTATAACAAGTTGGGTCGAGCTTGTCTCTCTTGAGGACAATCTCTCACACCAAAACCCTCAATGGTGGAAGAAGAAAATGATGGAACAACTTGATCCTATCGTCATTTAGCGAGAAAGCTCTCAAGCGAAAGGAGGACGAAATGATGGAGAATTTTTCCCATCCTTCAACACCTACCGATAGCATCGGACACATATTCATCAAGCAACCACTTTGGAGGCACCTAACCCTTCAAGGAATGCAGGTTAATTTTGATATTCCGGTATTTGAAGGTCAAATAGATGCGGATATACCCTAGATAAATGGTTAAATCTGCTAGAGGTTATTTCTCCGTTCCTATGATTTTTGACAAGGAAAGATCACCTTCGCACTCCTTAGGCTCTCTCCCCATGTCAAACATTGGTGGGAAACTTCTTTGGAGAAAAGTTCCACAGTCTGGAATATATGGGGCGATCCACTTGGGATTTTTGTGGATGCGACGAAGACAATAATACCCTATTAGGCTATGAGGACGATTACTTGAGATGGACCCTGCTACTGACAGAGAGATTGTCGGTTTGAGTTCACTAATAGCTGTACCTTCGCGCCTGGTGGGTATCAAAAGACTCTGAAGCGACATTTAGTTCACGAGAATGCCGTGGGAATCTACGGATACATCAAAGCTGAAATGGATTTCTGGACATTTCATCACTCGGTTACCTTTATCCCGATGTCAAACAGGCGCAATTTAAACCTGTGAGAACAAATGGGAGCTTGGTGTGCAAATCCACAACAACAAAGTATGACAAGATAGCCCTAACAAGCGGTCCTCACGAAACCGGTCTAAGCCCTTGCGGGGAAAGAAGGGTCAGGGAGACAAAGAAGGACAACTTTGAGGAAATGGATGCGATTTCCACCAAAACCCACAGCACAACACAGGTGAATGTCGCTCAAAACAATCATTGGTGGCCGGGATCAAAGACAAGGGAGCCGAACCCTGATTCGAGATCTGATTCTGAAAACACTGGTAAAGACAGATCATCGACGTAGACCCCACTGCTATTGTCGCGACTGCAACAATTCAACCAGAAGAACCAACAGATCCAGGGGAGCACCTTTTTCATTCACAGATGTGGGTGAAGGGGACCCACTTGCATTCTATTGATAGCGGAATCAGAAGACCTCATCTCAGCAGGGTCATTAGAGCAGTTGGGATTATTGACACCACTCGCAACCATACAACATCGGGTGGCTTCGCCAAGGACCCGAGATCTTCGTGTTAGCCAGCAGTGTCGATTGATAATACGGCATCCAACCCTTCAAGGATGAGGTATTATGTGATGTTTCCCCACTGGATGTCTGTGATGTTCTCTTAGTCCAACCATATATGTGGAAACGCCATGCTATCTATGAGTCTCAACCCGTAGTGTCATTATTACTCTGGGGGGTCATCTCTATAGGATACTAGAGACGGTTCAACTACTGCCCCACCTAAACAGTGATGCAAGGTGGTATCTCATACTACAAAATTCATCTTCTCACAATCTGTTCAAGGGGAACAAAAGGATACTACAACCACTACAGCCTCAGCCCAAGCACCTTCTATCCAACAGAAGCATGTCAACAGGTTGCATCAAAGTGCAAATATTCCTTGTGCATCGTCCCTCTCATGTATCTCGACTTGTTGAGGCAGCCTCAACCACCAACAGGTTCGTGACAGATTCCCCACAAACTAAGCAGCGCGGCGTATCCAACAATACAAACGAAAGCTCACCAAGATGTAGATTCAACAAATGCTTTTCCCTCTCCCGAGAACTCAACGCAATGGATACCATTCCTTCTAAGGAGGAGGATTGATCCAGGTGGAACCATTCCTTCCTAAGGAGGGAGGATTGATCCAGGTGGATATTGGTGGCCACCCACCATTTCCAAATGGTTCAAAACAGTTTTCTAGCCATTTTGGCAATTTACTATTTTTAGTAGGTTTTAACTTCCGGGGCCATTTTGAGGGTCCAAATGAAGGTTTTTCGAGATATAGGTTCTCAATGATATCCAAAGGCATGATTGGGCCCCCAAAATGAAGCTCCTCGACAATACCTTTCCAACGAGCTATCACACGCCTAAAACGAAGATCGTATGCAAAAGTTACGACCCCGGGAAGTTGATGTACTCACTTACCCAAACAAGGCCCACATGACTTTTGGCATTCCCGTTTATTGTAAAAAGGCCTCTAGAGTCTCAATGTAATCATCTTCTCATGGATGAGAGTAGCTGTCACATCTCTTCTCAGAGATAAGCTACCACCATTCTAGCGAGTCTTTCACTCTGTACTTTTACAGTCTCTGTACATTTACTTCATTAATAGAAATCGTGTATTACTGTATATCTGTGACTCTTTTTTATATTTCCGCTATATCTCTGTTATATTGTTGTATCTCTTGCAATATCTTTGAATATTTCTATGTTATATCTCCGCTCTCATTTCATGCCGAAAATAATCTGGATCACGTATGACCTTGCCAACTCAGCCTTTCCACATGTCGTACGACCCTGCCAACTCATCCCTGCCATGTGTCGTACGACCCTGCCACATCAACATCCGTACGGACTGTACAGTCAACACATTGTTTTTGCATGTTTGATGATTTGAACAGAACGTGATATCTCTCTCATCCGATGTCCGTTTGAACCCAAACGAGTTGCATTGGGTTTGTGACGATGAGACCTATGCACCCGTTCGATTTGAAGCAAGTCCAAGAACTTTGAATTTTGAGCAAAATTTGATCCTCTGGATCAGGGAATTCACCAAAACATATCTCATGCAAGTCGGTGTACACATACTTTTGTAGCCAATTTTTTTTTTCTATTGCTGAGGGTTTTTATTATCTGTCTAGGAAAATTCTTGTTCCTTTTGTGCTATCCATTTGGTTATCTCCTTCCTCGTTGGTATCCAAAACATTCCCTCACTTCTTGATTATGGATACCAACAACATAACCATTTTTTGGTGCACACACAAGAAGGTTCAAGACCCTGGGTTCAATTTACTTAGTCCAACAAAACCCTATAGAAACCGTCCCTTTCGGCATCACCTGCATGAAGACAAAGTCTCACCCAAGGTATGTTTATGGGAACTTCAGGAACCAATATTCTGCAGCGGTGAGGGAAATCTTGGAAACCCACTATGTCATATCTATAGGATCCTCTCATGCACTAGACCCTTGTTACCCTGAACTCATTACTTAGTTATATATGCACATATACTCATAGTTATGCTATTTAGTTGTTAAACAAACAATCATTGTTACTATGCATTACTGTATCATCATCAACATCAAATATCAACGTACAAACAATTTTAAAGATAAACATACATTCACAATACAAACATGAATTAACATTCAAAAGCACAGTTCTACGCAGGGTTACCGTGGTTCATCCCCCTCCGAGATACGTCTAGAAAAGATCACCTTATTTATTATATTTGAGTGTCTTGGTTGTGCTCTATGATACAATGGATGCTCAACATATAGTTCTCCTCACATTTGTAGCTTCTTTACAATGTTATTTTCTTTGAAAATCTCTTTCTCTCTATCTATATCTATGGTGTAGACCCCTCCTGACCCTCAGGTCGAAGTCCACTCATAGGATCATTCAATCACTTCCCCGAGCTGAATTAGCTCTTTTGATTCCCTACTGGAATCTCAATTTCCAATCCACAGGTCCTTCTCTTTACCTCACGGTCTTCTATACACGACCATGAATTTCGGGTTTCGGGACCCACAAAATTCTGATGTCGAGAACCTCTGTCTTCTCGAACTCCTAAACACCGAAATGTCGAAATGCTGAAAAGGCTTCAATCAACGATTATCCCCCTGGGCTATGATTTGGCCCATATGACCACTTCTCATAAGATCACAGTCTTATTCCCTTCGGGACTTATCAATACAAGAGCCCGACCTCTTGTCCACAGGACTCCTGAATTCCCGATTTCCGAAATCCCGATGGACTCTTCCTTTCGGGATTTTCCCCGGAATCCTGGATTGATGCCACGTGTCCTCCCTTAGATGGATGGTCCTTGTTGTTTCAATATTTCATGACTTGTGACCCCCAGTGACACAAATCCTCTATCCACTCGAATCCCTGGTATCTGAAATACCGATAGACTCTCGATCTCCGCCACGTGTCCCCAACGGATGGACGACCTACATCGTTTCGGGACTTTTCCACTCGCGAAGTCAAAAGACTCCTTCCTCTTCTGTTTCCCGATGTTCGAATCCCCAAAATGGGTGATCTCGCGACACGTGTCCTTTTCCTGGATGGATGGCTCAGAATATCGTCTGTCCTGCGCGCTCCCCAACTGCTCCCTGGACGTGGAAACTTCAACGGTCCAGATCTCTTCGGCTGATCCGACAGAAGTTGTGCTCCCCCTGAGCTTACACGCTTTCTCCTTGACTCAGAAGAATTTCCAAGTGCTAAAGGACTTGGCCTTTTCTCCGTTCTGCGACCCCTGCAGCTATGACTCCGTGTGTAAAAGCACTCGCCCTCTTGAGCTTGATTTTCTCTGAAACCTTAAGAGGTTTCCACGACTCTTGCATTCCTTACAGAGTCTCTGCATTCATGAAGGTGATATCTCTTCTGAGCTTTTCCTCTAGCTTCGACCTCTAAGGAATTTATCGTTTTCCCTCTCCTTCAGATGGAGAATCTGATGCCCTCCTGGCACTTCTTTGCTCAAGCAACCTCTTGCCGAGTCTGCAGGGTATTCAGTAACCTTGTGAAGATCCTTCTCTGGGTTCTTCTTCAAATTACATAACTCAAAGGGTTCTTTTCTCCTRTGCCTATMTGCACATCTACTTAATGCCCTCCTGGAAGAGTGTCTTCTTACAGAACATCCAGCARTTTTGTCCTCTCCTATGCACTYTATGCACCTGCTCAATTCCCTCTTGGCAGAGCTCTCAAAATACTTAGTGATTCTGGTTCTCCTTGAACTCACAACAGAGTTCTTATGTGYACTCTATGTCTGTGCCTAATGCCCTCCTGGAAGAGCCTTACATAACTCCTTAGAGATTCTGTCTGCAACTGTGTCTCTCATACATAGCCTTACCTCCAAGGTATTCAACAACCTTGAGGTCTTCCTCTGAGCCAATAATTTCAGCTACTGTGCCCTCCTGGCATGCCTTTGTTTGAATCCGCAGAATTCAGAAATGCACCCTCTGTGCGTGACTATCAGAACCCGCAACGTTCTGTCACACCCTCTTGGTGTAAAGCCTCAAAGACCTCTAACCCTGAAATCAAACAAAACCCTTGCAAATGCATACCTAACATACATCTACAACATATAAAGAACACACATAGACATTCATTCAACACATAAATACTTGAAGGAAAAATTGCTTCTGTTTGTATTAATAAAATGCCTCTTTACAAAGGTGTTCTGAGCGCGGACCGTAACAAAGTATCGTCTCTTCTCTACTCTCTCTCTCTCTGTGATAATACAAAGAATATCTCCTGATATTTTACATGAGGGGGATCTTTGAGCTCTTCCCTCCAAACTCACCTACCCTATTCAATTACATTGAATGGGTTGTATAGTCCAGAATCGGATCTAGATCTCAGCCTTACAAACATGTAAGGCTATCTACTCTAATGTCTGCACAAAGGCACGGATCCATGGATCAACAACCTACAACATTAATTACATTCAAATTTCAAATCTTGAAAATGAGAGCTACGCCTCTCTTCATTGAATGCATGCACTGACGTGGAGAGATGCTCCTGCATCAATCTATCTCTATTTGACTCTCTCTAGCTCACATCACCCTTTACATATTTATACATTATGATCAGAACATTTTGACACCTCATTGTGATTTGGCTACAACTCATGCTTGAATGGTGACAACTCATTATCAATTGGATAGTTCTCATGCTCAACTGGTTTTCCCGGATTTTGTGTTATCTTTTCTTTCTTGTCCCCCCGTCTTCTCCTCTTTCCTCTCTCTTTTTTCTTGATCTTCTTACACTTCTTTCTCTTATTTTTCTTCTTTATCTTCTTTTTCCTTCTCCCTTCCTATGTCTTTCCTTGTACCTCACCTCTTCTCACTGTTCCATCCATAAAACTTCCTTCCCAACAATACCTTGCTTGGAGGTTGGATCCTTGTCAATAATTCTTTAATCATTAGATGAACCTTGTCCAATTGCAAAATATTTTTTTCTTGCGTGTTCACTTTGTCTTGCAACATATTTCCAAGAAGCATTTTGAAGTGCCAATATAAGTCTATTTTTATCCAATACTTGGTGTCACGATCCCTTGAAATATCCACATCTGAAACCCAATTGATGATATCCACATCCACTTACCAGTCTTGCGTTATAATTATTTCCAATTGAATTTCATCTTCAATATCCTTCAAGTGTTCACGAAATTGAGGAAGGGTGACTAGCCTAAAAGTCGCTACCACTTCCTGAGCTTCTCTTTGAACTCTAGTTCTAGATTACTTTGGAGCTTGGTTCCTAGAATCAGGTGGGTCTACTGGCATGCCACTCCCTTGGAGATAACCTCTGCGATAACCTTGAGTTGGAACCATGGATTTATAATCACTGTTGGATTCGTTGTTGCTGGTGGTATGGAAGATTGATAGAACCTCAAACTCTTGAAGGGAAAAACGTGTATCATATGTTGTATTTTTCTAGCTCAGGTGCTTGCTGAGATTCTTCCTTATCATAATGTAGCTAGGACCTTGGTTATCCTCTACTCCTGGAGTTGTAAACAATGGAAAATCCCTTATACACTGCTAACTTTTAGAGTGTGGGTGGTTGATGCCATCGTCGAGCCTGCCATCAAGTTGATGGAATCCCCATTAATCCTCACTTATAAATCCATTAAATGAATTAATCTAGGCATCATCCTCCTCATGCACTGTCATAAGTGTTATGTGGTTTTCCATCCCCTTCCTTCGTCATCGATTGGAAACATCATTACTTGGCATCTAATCCCATACCTATCTCTTTCGTGGCACCCCATCTGGGGGAAAGTATAATTGGATTAAAATTAGGATTACTCTTACTTTAGTAAATTATATTTATTTATGTAGACTACAATATTATTGATAAGTTATATTCAATTCAGTAAGGCTACATTTAATTTATAGATTATATTTGTGTCTATGGGATYGTATTCAATTCAATTAAGTATAGTCATTTATGAAGGGTTGCATTCATCTCAAAAATCACATTTATTTCTATGGGTTATGGGAAGTGATCACAATTGACATTAGTTAATATTTTTTCACTCTAATTTCTTGCAGTTTACTTTCCTGTCAATTTAATTCCATGCAATTTACTTTCCAATCAATTTGTGGTGTGATTTAATTTTCTACAATTTAGTTTCATGCAATTTAGTTTGCAGTCAATGTGTGGTGTGATTTACTTTCATGCAATTTACTTTTCAGTCAATGTTTGGTGTGATTTAATTTTCAACAATTTACTTTCTTGTCAATACATGGTGTGATTTACTTTTTATCATTTTACTTTCATGTCTATGCGTGGTGTAAAATTTACTTTCCTACACTATACCAATGTTAGTGTGATTGATTATCTCCCTACCAATAATTGCGTGTCTATCTATTCCATTGCTTGTAAGTGTGATTGTTGAAACTACAACTACCTATTATACAAACTCGTGAAAGTAGGAAGTGTAACACCCCTTTTCCCCCAGTTTGTAATTATAATCATGATTTAATGTTTCCATTAGAAGGCTAGAATGGACCTTTTGAAACAATGCACACACACACACACACACACACATATTGTTAATGAAATATGTTGAACATTTTACTAAAGGGTGGAGCACCGATACAGTCCATGATACCACAAGTGGGAAATGGTGAATGGAATTACCTTGCCTAAAAGACTTAGTGCTCTTATGCCAACAGTCATATTTTGAAGATATTCCCCTCTTTATCCTTTTTCAAAAATCAATTAATGTAGGAACTGGAAGTTGGGAAACCAAGCACCTGTTATCACTCTGTAAATTCCCAGAGGTTGTTGAAAGGAAGAAGAAATTTACCAGAGGTAACTTTATCCAACCACTTCAAAACTGGGATCTAGCCCTGCCAGTTTCAGAGAGGGATCTCTCTATAAGATTTAACTTTGTTTCAAAATTCAAATATTAGGCTAGTTAAAATAAGTAGGACTGAGTTGTTTTTTTTTATAAAATGGCTGAAAAAGGTTTACTCCTCCATTGGGCTATGGGGTATATTTTATAAAGCTTGAGATCAACATACATATTTTATAAGGTATTTTCATAGGGCAGGATAATGAAACTATTAGATCCTTTAGAAATCAAATGATGGATAGCAGAAAAGGTGATAAAATCAATTATAATCAAGAAGCATTTAAGATTTTTTAATCATAACATCAGAGGATAAAAATTTAGTTCTTTAAAAGCCAGAAACAAAGTATACAAAGATAAATTCTGCAACTTTAACTTCTTTTAAACGATCAGATATAGAAAACTTAAATGATTACGAAGACAATAAAAACCATTCAACAGAGAGAGAAAACATCACCAACAACTAACACGCGAGAATCCTGTGAAATGTCCTTTTATTACTGGTAGATCTCAGATAAAAAATTACAGTGTTTACAACTTTCTTGGGCATAAAGATCAACCCGCAATACTTCCAAGTTTGAAGTATTTATAATCAAAATTACAAATGACCCTGTCATTTATGATCAAGACGTGGCAAATTCTAGATCTAACTAACTAGATAACAAGATACAAAAATGTAGGAACTGATGATGATCTGTCGGATCTTTCATGATGATTTTGGGGAAGGCCGTTGGTGAGTCATTCACATGACTTTGACTGCTCTGCATGCTGAGTTGGACTGTACACCTCATCCCTCATATGATCAAAGTGCACAAATCCTCCCATATTTGCTAACTGGGAATGGTGAATTTGAGCAGTCTTCGGTAGATTTCATCCATTTCTGTATATTTAGAAAACGTCGTCTTGGTGATGAAAATATATTTGATCTCATGCTAGATGTTGAGGTCCAACTGCAAAGTCTCTAGAAATGCTTTTCTTGTTATGCTTCCATGTATTACTGAAAACTTGGAACTTTCCTTGGCCACCGTGGAAATGTTCTGCTTGTAGTCAGAGAGGGTCATCAGCTTGTCATTCAGTACCAGTAAACCAGGAAGACCTTTCTTTTGCAAGGCATCGATCTTGTTGAAGAACCTCTGAACTTCGATGTCCATGTTTTGGAATTTCTCCTCCAACTTCAACATCAATCCTCTTTTAGTTAGAACCATCTTGACTTCGAGGATGGTTTCCATCCTATCTTCAATCTCCAGGTCTTCCAGTTCTTCCCTAGTCTTTGAATTTAGAAATCTAATGATTTCATTTGCTTTTATTGGAATTTCCCCCAACTCTCCCTTTATCTTGTCAATGACCTACCTGCTCCTCAACACTAGTTCTTGTTGTTCAAACATAATTTGAACCATGGGCCAAATTTCATTTATGGACTTGGAGATGTCCATCCAAATGTTCTCCTTAGCTTCAGCTAGTGTTTTTCCCACCACTATTTTCTTTTGCAGTTGTTGTATTTCCTGCTTGAGATTTTATGATGTTTGCTTCTCAATGTTGTAGTTTGTCTGGTAGGAAGACTTAAGATCCTAGAGATTCTCAACCTCCTTTTTCAGTCTATTGATCTATGTTCCTTGTAGGGTCATCTCCTCCATTGATTTGTCTAGCTCTATAGATTTTTCTGGAGCAGTCAGTGGGGTGGATGATGGAAGTTATGTTGTAGTGGTTGTTGATACGGTTGTTGTGCTAACTCCCGTGAGAGGAACTGCACTCAGTGGGATGACTTCCATAGGTGTTTCTTGTTCCTTCTCCTTTACTAACTGTTCCATCTCTTCTTACATCTCGTTTATTTGTACATTTTGTTCCATGATAAGCTTTAGCAATTCCTCCTTCTCCCCTTCTGTCTCAGCTATCTCTTTGGCTTGTGAATATTCTGCAGATGGAAATTTTAGTTGCTGCCTCTGAGATGCTATGTCAGCATTATTTTTCTTGAGCAACTCCTCAGCTGCTTTCACATTTGAGGGGTCATACCCAATTTTGAGCACCAATTATTCTAAGGACTTAATCATGTTATCCTTTGCAAAGGATGATATTTTCTCCAACTTTAATTGGGTCTAAATATTGTTAAGAGAAACCTGTAATTTGGCAGTAGAAGTGGGAGCATTGGCTAATGTTGAGAAAATCATTTCTCCATTCTACCTGTGTAGATCCATCTGATTAGCTGGATGTACATATCTAGTGTTAAACTCCAATGTAGCCCTCTTTTAATCAGTGATTTCTTTTGGATGGGGCACTTGTGCCTGCAAAAATACCATGTGAATTCTCCCCTTCTCTATATCAAAGGCTGATAACAATCTGTGTTGTGCTGTGAATGTTTTCTTCCAGAATTGAGCATAGGTGTTGTTGGTCAACATCTGGTTTTTCTTCTTAATCAAATCATATTTTTCTAAAATGCCCAGTTTTATAGATCCCGATGGAGGTTGGGTGATCACAGTGGTATCGATCTACTTCTTTGAGGAAGAAGTAGACATAATCTGATGACTGCTTGAGAAAGGTGATGAATGCTCCCCTTCAACTACAGTGGTAGAGTGGGTATCTTCCTCTCCAGTCCTATCAGTAGTGTGAGTAGCTTTGGGCATTTTCTTGTACACCTGGAAATCCTCTGCTAATACTTCAGTGACTGAAGGAGAGACATCCTTCCTGGGTCTTTTCTCATTTGGTACTTGTGGAATGGATGTTTGTGAAATCATGGTTAGATGAGACTTTTGTTCAGTGTCTTCCAGAGTGTTCACCTCCCACTCTCTCTGGTTCACAAATTTCTCAATTTCTAGTTTGAGCATATGAGCATACGAGGAACTTTTGTTCTCCGCTCTCATATTTGCATTGATCCCACATGGATCATAGCGCAAAGTAAAACTGGTACTAAATTTCATTTCCTTTAATAATTTGTCTGCCTCTTCCCCAACAACTCGACTGTTGCAGATAAAGGGTCCTATCTGCCCTTTGATTCTCAGTTGTTGTTTCTTCTTCAGAGATACAAAATGTATATCATCTGAATTGATCATTTGTCTAATATACTCCAGGGAAAATATCCTAACAGGAAAGTACTTAGACTTTTTGTATGGAGATAACTCACACCCATATACTCTGATTTATGTGTGATTTTGATACAGGTACCAATCCCCAGATTTGGCGAGGTCCGAGAGGTGTAATATTCTCTGGATCTCTTCATTTATCCTTGGCTTTGGTATTCCATTGAGCATGCTCACCATTGGATGGTAAAACTGCTCAATAAACTATTTGAAATTAAACTCTGTGGAGTTTCTTTTGAGAAATGAGGTCCAAGAGGTTACAGCCTGTGGTTTGTCATCCTGGTCCATTTTCTGCATTGGGAAAGAGAGCCTATTTGCTTGAAAGAAGGTGAAAATTTAGGCCAGTATTGAAGAATACCATAACATGTCCTCTGTGGAGAATTTAAAGATTTGTTCATGTATGTTCCCGGCCAGGAAAGTGTTGTAGTCGAACTAGATGGTGGCTTTTTCTTCAGCAGAGAAAATGGATAGAAAACCCAAAATGGCTTCATCCACCCATTCGTCTGAGAAATAGCTGACAAGAAAACATAACAATGAAATAATTTGGTTTCCCTTTTCTGAAAACATGGAGGAGTGGTAAGGGGGATTTTTCTTGGGGAATTGGGCATCCTGTGGGAGGAAAAGCTCAAAAATCTACACCCTCTAGGGAAAAGACAAATTTTGGTACATCTCTGTTAGAAATTCAATGGTGAGGGGAGAGTGGGATTCAATTCTAGATATCTGCATCATTTGATCAATGGCCTCAGATGTGACAGAGAACAAAGTTTCTCCAGACGATGAAACTATGGTTCTCTGATTGGGGAGGTAATGAGCCTGGCATTTGAGGGCGAATTCGGGAAAATGGTGGATTTTGGGAAAGAGATACAGAGGGAGATTAGACTCCCAGAGCCCAATCTCATCTCTTTGATCCACGAATGTCTCTTTAAACCAAGACTGCAATTCAGCGAAATCGAATTTGCACCTGGTCTCTGAGATTAGGTAATCTTTTTTAGCTAGTGGGATTCGGTCGAGATCGATAGGAGGTGGAAGGAATGGATTTTCCTCGACTTCTGATATTTTATATTTCGATGCCATTGATTCAACATGTACCTACAAACTAAAACAAAAGTGTTAGTAGGCAGTGGCTATGGCCGAGCCATTGATTGAAAAGGTGAGGAGAATGAGTTTCTGGTGTGTGGAAAGTGTGAGTAGTGCACAAATGGTGGAAACGGGGCTAATTTTGAGTGAACAGGTATCCGTTGGGCACAGGGGACAGGTCAGCAGACTAACAGATATGTTAGCCTGTAATAAATGGCCAACCAATCATTTGAAGTGTAAGGTGGAAAATGGGGGACGAGTGACGGGTGTACCAGGATGATGCGGAGGGTGGTGATTGGAGGATAGGCAGGTGGGACATGACCTTTGACGAGTGAATGGAGGGGAAACAATGATAGAGTTATGAGACAAGACTTATAGGGGGTAGTGGAACATGACATTAGGATGTGGTGGGATAGTGGAAAATGATGTCATGATGCAACGGTGGTGAGGCAATGCCGGTATGGTAGTATGTCGGAGGGGGGTAAGGTGGTAAATGGTTTAGAGTGAGGGGGTCCAACGCCATATATTTGTGACATGTTAGGATGGGGCTCACCAGGAAAAACTTCCCATATCGGACCCCCCCCACCG
>SNQJ01S0053788.1:72514-102858 GCA_010110895.2 Picea sitchensis
AATACAGAGTGAAAGACTCGCTAGAATGGTGGCAGCTTATCTCTGAGAAGAGATGTGATGGCTACTCGCATTCGCAAGAAGATGATTACAATGAGGCTCCGAAGGAATTTTTACAATAAGAAGGAATGCCAAAAACCCTAAAAATCCAAAAACCTAACCCTCGGAGATGAAGCGCCAAAAGTCACGTGGGCCCTGCTTGGGTAAGTGAGTACATCAACTTCCCGGGGTCGTAACTTTTGCATACGATCTCCGTTTTAGGCGCGTGATAGCTCGTTGGAAAGGTATCGTTGAGGAGATTAATTTTGGGGGATAAAAGATTCCTTCAGCTATCATTGAGAACCTAAATCTCGAAAAACCTTCATTTGAGCCCTCAAAATGGCCTCGGAAGTTAAAACCTACTAAAAATAGTAAATTGCCAAAATTGCCAGAAAATTGTTTTGAGCCATTTGGAAAAGGTGGGTGGCCACCGATATCCACCTAGATCAACAAATCAAATGATCCAAGACTTATTCGATCATCTAGATGAGGATCATGGGGACAATAGTGATGGTATTTATGATAAAACTCTGATTGGAAAGACAAATAAACTACTTTATAAAGGGTCAAGAGCAAATCTTATCTCCACTACATTGTTGTTGGTGAACTTAAAGGTTATGAATGATTTGTCGAACACTTGTATGACACACATCCTAAGGTATGTAATATGTTTCATCACATCTACATAAAGGTTGAATTTTTCCCATTTTGTTTAGTGTTAATTAATGTGTAAAATAAAAATGCAATATTTACAATTACTATTCTTTACATTAACTAGTTATTTTTTATGTTTTAGATTGTTAGGTGAATTTCTGTTACCCTCGTCAAATATTTTACCTCGCACATATCAAGATTTACATGCCTTTATGAAAGACATTTGAATTGAGTATCAAAGTATAGATGCATGTCTTGATGATCATATTATATATTATGGACAACATGTGTCGAAAATAAAATGCCTGGTATGTGGTATTAGTAGATATTGAACCAATCAAGTAACAAAAATGGTGTCTGGAAAGGTTCTTCGACATATTCCCATAATTCCACATTTGCAACGACTGTTCATGTGCCAAAGCATAGCACAATTTATGGATTACCATGCATGAAAGAGAATTGAATATGGCGTTCTTTGAATGCCTACAGATGGTTATGCATTTAGGAAAATTGATGCAAAATGGATAAAATTTACAGACGAACCTCGTAATGTTAGGATTTCATTGGAAATTGACGATGTTAATCCATTTGGAGAGCTTTGGTCTGTTTACTCAGTGTGGCCTGTTTTTGTTATTAACAATACCATTCCTGCTTGGATGTCAATAAAGAGGGAGCACATAATGTTGACAATGATTGTTCCAGGTATTTGTTTACATTAATTTTTCGAATGTAAATTTTTCACTTGTCTTGTTTTTTGCATAATTATTTTTATTTATTTATTTACGTATATATACATACCATGGTATTAATTTCATGTAATTTCAAACAATTAGGTAGGTACCAAGTTAAAGATATGAATATGTATATCGAGCCTCTTATCGACGAGCTACTAAATTTATGGGAGGGCATCACTATGTATGACATTTGTAAACCAATTGGGCAGAAGAGATTTCAATGCTGTGTAATAATTTTATGGACAATTCATGATGCTTCTGGACTAACACATTTTTGTGGTATGTAATGTTCCATATTGCACGCTTGAATAGTATATAATTAATTGAAGATATCATGAATGTTGTTTAAATAATACTTTCATATGTTAATTCACATTAATCCATTTGTTGTAGGTCTTCAAACAAAGGGTAAATTTGCATGTCCATTTTTTGGTTCTAAGATGAAATATCGTCAGTCAAAAAGTTTAGGAAAGGAGGTTTTTGATGAGTATAGACACTTCCTCTATAAGAACCATAAGTATCGTACTACTGAAAAATATATTTTCAATGGAAAACAAGAGACTGAACTAAAACCACAAAGAATGACACCTCGCCTATAGAAGTTGGCATATGACATAAATAATCCTTGAGGTACACATTTTGTTTATGTATCGTAAATGGAATCATGTTTTGAAATTTTATTTTAATTATTCAATTTATTTTACTGCATTTGATAAATAGTGTTCTGATTGTTTTTATGCTTCATCAATGTAATCGTCATGAAGGTAGTAATAATGGCCTTCCACAAGGAATGAAATGTTATCCTACTCAATTCATGAGGTTTCCTTACTATGAGGAGCTAAACATAGTTCATTTTTTTGATACAATGCATATTGGGAAGAATGTGATAGAAACATTATGGCGAATCATAGATGGCAAGAGGGATAAAGAAAAAATTGTCAAAATTTGTAATGAAATTCAAGAAGCTAATCATGCAATGAAAAGTGTGATGCAATCAAACAATGATGGAGAAAAAAATAACCTTCCATAGTTATTAACAAAGCAACAAATAAATGGTGTAAAAGAGGTCATTCAAAGAATTAAATTTCCCACAGGTTTTTTCTCAAACATAAAGATTATATTAATAAAGAAAGGTGAATTTGGTGGGGTAAAAACACATGATTGGCATACCTTCATTAAGGTAATTAATAATTTTAGTATTCATATTTATATATTAGTCGTATACATTTTTTGAGATTTTTATTTTTTTTGTCTAGTTTTGAAACAAGTAATGATTCATTTTTATTGTTACAGTATGTTCTACCTCTATCTCTCCCAAACAACTTTGACAACAACATCAAACAAGTTATATATGATCTTGGAAAATACATGAGGTAAGTATCTGTAATATATATGAAAAACATTTTTTCAATTTTTTGTTTTACTTAATGACATGTGTTTTACTTGTAATGTAATATGTATTATGTTTTGTTGAAACATGTTATTTTCTTACGTCATGATCTATAGATGGTTGTCATTGAAAGAAATCCATGAAGATGATATAAAGTATTGGAAGAGAGAAATTCCTTAGCTAATGTGTGAAATGCAAAAGTATCTACCTCCATCATTTTTCAATGCATAAGAACACTACCTCATACACCAAGTTGAGGAGATTGAAATGTCTGGACCTGTACATACAAGGTCAATGTGGATGGTGTAGAGGCACTTGAAATCATTGAAGGCTTTGGTTAGATAAAGAGCACGTCCCGAGGGTTCTATGGTGGAGGGATATTGTAACACCCCAAGTTTTGAACCCCTATTTTAAATAATGTATTGTTACAATGTTGAGAGGCCGAGGTGCCCAAACAATTATTAAAAGGCCACTGTGGCCAAGACATCTAATGTTTTCTATCTTTATTAATAATAAATACATGAATGGTTGCTATACGGACAAGGACTGGAGTTATAGGGGGCTATGGTTCCACAAGAGAGTGGGCTTGAGGGGCTAAGTGTTTATTCCTATGTCAATTACCCCTTTTTCCTAAGGGAAGGGATCAATTACGTGAGCTTCTTGGGGAAGGACAGGAGGTTCTTGATTCCCCACGAAGTTACTTAAACCTATGTATGGTCTGATGGGGGGGTTCGACTGATGGCTTGTTCATTGATTTTCCTATACGTTCATTCATTTCCCTCACACACTTTCATGCACTCACTCACCCATTCATTGATCCACCCTCTTCCACATCTTGGCTTGGGAAAAGGAACCGAACTGCTAAAGATTAGCCATTGGATAGTTGGCTGTAATGGTTGCTAGTGCAATCCAACCATGAATTGGGGCCTGCATGTCTGAGATGCATTGGCCTATGCCCTGTTTTTCTCACAATTGCGAGTCCTGAGAGTTCCAGCATTGAGATTCTAGACCAGTTGTGCTAGAGGCCCCCCAAAAAGGAGAAGGAATGCATGAGGGACTACGTGGCAGAGAAGGGTGGAGGTCCATTCTCTTTGGTGGAAGATATTTGGGTACTTGGATTGTTGTGGGTGATGGGAAAACTATGAGATCTTGAGAGATGACTAGTTTGGGAAGCCAAGTACACTCTGGAACCATCCTTACGGATTCATAGCCCTAGCTCTGGGGTGACACTGCTATTGAGGTTTGGAACAATGATGTCTATGGTTGGGTGGAATTTCCTTGTTCTGTAGCCAGTTGGTGTCACCATTTTATAAAGATAAGTGGTATCAATAAGAGTACGAAGTCCAAGGGTGGGATTTTTGGTAACATGCCCCAGCCTGTGGGTGGTTGGGTATGTTAAAGTTTGGTATCAGATCTTTTGGTTGAAACACCGGGCCGGTATGGGTCGGGTCTGTTGGTAAGAGTCTCGTAGTCAAGATCAAACTCTGACCGTGAAGTTGAAAATCTCAGGATGAATGGCGTTGCAGAATCTACACAGGAGTTAGATCGTTAGAGATCCATTGTAACGGGTTCGAAGGTCGTGATCGCCACCCCTAGAATTCGGGAGCAATCCACACTATAGGATCAAGAGAGATCCAGGATCGTTGGATCAAAGGACAGGTGAACAAGGGTTGTCTGATGAAAACGAAGCAAGGGATAAGGTCACAATCGTCAAATCCCATTGGAGAGTGAGATCAATGGACATGAGGCATTGCAGGAAACCAAGTTGCATGGGAAATAATTTCCCAAGGCGGTCTCATAATCCAAACCATGGTTTCACCAAGAGGTTACGTGTCAGCATCAGGAGAATTGCGGGGCAAAAAGAAGGTTACTCCAAACCATCAATGCGTGCCCCCGCAAATTGAAAGGCATGCAGTGATGTGACATGTTAGTACTTGAGTGACGAACCTTCGAAGATAAGAAGTATTCCGAGACCGTCGATCCATAGGAGGACATGAGTCAACTGATCGTATGCTCCAGGTGAAAGCACTCTGGGAAAGAACAAGCTAGGAGAATTTGAGAATTAATATTTTCAAATCCTGGAGAGCCGAAGTGAATCTCAACTGTCCGATCGAGGAGGACACGCGGCATAAATCCTCTCACTTCGGGGAAAAGAGAAGGTTGAAATTTGAGATTTTTGAAATCTGAAGACCCAAAGAAATCATAGCCATCGATCCATTGGAGACAACGTCAGTAGATCGTGAGCTTTGGATAAAAAAAATTCGGAAAAAGTTGAGGTTTGAGTTTTTCGAAGTTCGAAGGCCTGAAGGAATGACAGTCGTTGATGCTTGCAGTGATAACTTCTGAACTCCAAAGTCCTGAAGTCCGAGGTTAATATGGGTCGTCTGATAAGGGAGACACATGGCGTAAGTTTGGCCAGTTCAGTAAATCAAATTTCAGGAGAATTGGAAGTGTGCCAATATGGAAACTCCCAAAGTCCTGAAGCTCGAAGAGCTGAAGTGATGGGGCACGATGATGTCACCTAGAGGTGATGTGGATCCTGGAATTATCAAAGTGACGTGGCTTTGTGGACGTCACCTGGGATGATGTGTACACATGGGATGTGTGCCACATGTTAGTAAGTTTTGAGCATATGGAGTATGGAAATGCCAGTTAGAACGTGACACGTGTCACCCGCCCGACTGGGCCACATGTATGCTTCTAGTATTTCACCACGTGGTGAAATATCATGCAGTCTGGAGACTGGGCATTCTAGTGGGGAAAGATGTGACAAGTTGCATTGGGTTGAAAAATCCTGAAGGTCAGAGTACATATCGACCATTGATTCTAGAAGACACACGTTGAAGGATCGCCAACTTCGGGTAAAATCACTTTAGGAGAACGTGCGGGAGGAAAGTTTGAAACTTCTGAAGCCCGAAGAGCCGAAGCGATTCACAACTACTGATCTATGGGAGGATACCTGTAGGAATATCATGAACTCTGAGTAAAATCATTTCAGGAGGAGGAAAGAGAGTAAATTTGAGACACCCGAAGTGCGGATTCCCGAAGTGGATCTCGATCGTTGATCGTGAAAGAGGACGAGGACCATTGATCTGGTCCCGACTGAAAGTTATGAAGTCCCAAAGCTCTGGACAAGTTCCTTTTCAGCTAAGAGTAGGGTCGTGGTCATGGTCATATGTAGATTGAGAGCTGAGGGAAGGAGGGCTAAGGGACAAATTGGTGGTCTTCGAGACAAAAAAGTGCTAAGGAAGGATTTGGCCACGGTTTCTAGTCGTGGTCACCTGGGAAGGTGGTTTGAAGGAAGTGCCTGCATAGGATAAAACTCTCTGTTAGCCAAGGATAACATGACACTATTATTTTTGGAGAATGGGGATATGATATCCATGAACAAAAAAAAAGAAAGAGACCTGTAGCATGCTTTGGCAATTTTTTTTATCATATGCATAACTCTAACAAAATGGCCGCTTGCACATTTTGCAGAATTAAGGGGTTTAAACACATCAAATCAGGATGCGTATTGAGGAAATAGAAGAAGGCGATGGAGCCTCCAGTCAGGATAAGGAGGCCAAAGGCTAGAATACCAGAGTTGGTAATGCAGAGACAGAGTCCAATGGACGCAAGGGAAAAGGAGAGCAGGAAACTTTAATAGAAATGGTAAGAAGCCTGAAGATGGAAGTGTAGAGATACAAAGAAGATAACAAGAGACCAATGAGAGATAAAAGTTAGATAAATACTTGAGTGTTGCAGAGCTTAAATCAGTTGCAGGGACAAATGAAGAAGGGATCAAACTCAAGACAAGAGGAAGAAGGAAGGTGCCATGAAAGAAGGGATGATCGTGGAAGAGCTGGTTATTCCAGAAGTGCTAGCAGAGCTCATGGACACCACTCACATCCTTATTCAGAAAGAAATTTCTATGCATCGGAAGATCCCGTAAGAAGTCCAGAGGTGTCTCCTATCAGACAACAAATAAGGAAACAAGAGGTAGATAGTTTTCAAGGATAGCTGAGGAAGCTTAAGCCACCTTCCTTTGAGGGTGAAAGAGAAAGGGAAGATGATTCCGAAGCATGGTTGGTTGGGATCAGGAGATATTTTTAGTTGCATAACTATTCATCCAACCTGGAAGCCAGGATTTCCACCTACCATTGACACAGGAAAGTTGTAATGTGGTGGGACCAACTGAAGCAAGTGGAGCACATTAATGAGAGTAGGATTACTTGGAATAAGTTCAAGAAGTACTTCCAAAAGGAGTACCTCAGAGAGAATTTCTATGACAAGAAAATGCAGGAGTTCTTTGAACTCCTATTGGGAAGCATGACTATGGCAGAGTACGAGAAGAAGTTCTTGGGATTTTTAAAGTATGTCAGGTTCATTGGTGATGCGAAAGTGAAAATAGAGAGATTTCTAAGTGGATTGCCAACCTTTTATAAGGAAAATATCAAGTATGATGAACCCAATACCTTGACGGAGGCCATTAGGAAGGCTAAATACCTGTATGATCAAGGCCATGGAAGAGAATCTTTACAGAAATCTTGGAAGTACAAGAAAAATGTGAAGTATGATCAGAGGAGGAAAAGATGCAAACCTTCCTTCAATAGGAATGAGCCTAATAGAAATCATCAAGATCAATATGCTAAGGGAGATTTCAAGAAGGAAGATTCCTTGGGAAAAAGGGGAAGACCACCAATCCAATGCTGGGGATGCAAGGAATATCACCTGTACAAGGATTTCCCACACAGAAAGTACAGAGTGAAGACTGTGCACAACCTCCAAGAAGCTGCAATAATCAAAGATATGGGAATAATCTATGTAGCTTTAAATGATCGACAAGCAGAGTACCCATCTAATATTATCGAGGTGGAAGGTAAGATCATAAATCAACTTGTTTCTATTTTGATTGATTCAAGAGCAAGTCATTGCTACATCGATCCTAAGATAGTGGATAGATTACTTTGGGGAAAATTAAACTTGGAATAGCAAGTTTGTTTCAATTAGCCATTGGAACCAAAAGAAGAATCCATGACATGGTCAAAAGTTGTTCCATAAGTCTTAATGGCATGAATACTAGTATTGATCTAAATATCATACCATTGGGGTCTTATGATATTCTGATTGGAATGTATTGGTTCGACAGGCATCATGTTGTCCTAGACTGTCATAACAAGACATTTACATGTCTTGATGGAAATGGAAAATAGAGCATTGTGAAAGGAGTTCCAAGACCCATCTTTTTAAGGGATATTTCATCCTTACAGATAAAAAGATGTTTTAGGAAAGGATTCCAATTGTATGCATCTCATGTGGAAGGGCCAGATAATACAAAAGGGCCAAGCCTCAGAGATTTCTCGGTACTACAAGAATTTGAATATGTATTCCAATAAATACTCGGATTGCCACCAACAAGGGAGATAGATTTCTTAATTGATTTAGTGCCAGGAGTTGCCCCAGTGTCAAAAACACCTTATAGAATGAGCACACCATAGTTAAAAGAGTTACAAATGCAGTTGGAGAAATTGTTGAAGAAAGGGTACATACATCCAAGTGTTTCACCTTGGGGAGCACCAGTACTTTTTATCAAAAAGAAGGATGGAACCTTCAGGCTGTGTATTGACTTCCGATAGATGAACACGTACACTATAAAGAACAGGTATCCTCTACCCAAAATTGATGACCTCTTTGATTAGATAAGAGGAGCAAAGATATTCTTAAAGATTTACTTGAGGGAAGGATACGATTAGGTAAGAATCAAGGAAGAAGACATTCATAAGACAACCTTTAGGACCAGGTATGGGAATTATAAATTTGTAGTGGTGCCATTTGGATTGACCGATGCACCAACTATCTTCATGTGATTAATGAACGACATATTCATAAATTATTTGGATAAGTTTTTCATAGTATTCCTGGATGCCATACTTATCTATTCTAAGTCTAAAGAGGAGCATGAACATCACTTAAGACTGGTGTTGCAAGTACTGAGAGAACATCAGTTGTATTCCAAGTTGAGTAAGTGTTCTTTTTATCAAAAGAATATCTATTACTTGGGACACATTATTTCAGAGCAAGGCATAACAGTAGATCCAGAGAAGATCAAATCCATTAGAGGATGACCAACACCAAGAAATGTGTCAAACGTCATATCTTTTATGGGATTAGCTCGATACTACAAAAGGTTCATAGTAGGTTTCTCTAAGATTGCTCATCCCATCACTTCTTTTCAAAAGAAGGGAACAAAGTTTGAATGGACACTCAAGTGTAAAAATAATTTTAATTTGTTGAAGGAATTACTTACTAGTGCACCCGTGTTAAATATTTCTGACCCAAATGAAAGTTTTGTGGTATGTATAGATGCATGTAAGGAAGGACTTGGGGGATTCCTCATGCAAAATGGACATGTCATTGGATATGAGTCTAGAAATATTAAGGAACGTGAGAGGAACTATGCCACGCATGAATTGGAACTTGCTGCCATTGTTCACGCCTTGAGGATGTGGAGGCATTATCTCATGGATAAGAAATTTGAATTAAGGACATACCACATTGGCCTGAAGTATATTTTTGAACAGACGACCTTGAATGCCAAACAAATAATATGGATGGAATTTCTAAGTGAATATGACTTCGATATCGAGCATATCAAAGGAAAGGAGAATAAAGTTTCCGATGTGCTTAGTAGAAGAGTGCATCGCATGAATGCTACTGCTGTCAGTATGCATCAGTCAGACTTGAAGAGTGGAATTTTAGATGGTCTTGGTATAGATCAACATTACCTACAGGTAAAGGAAAACTTATAGCAAGGAAATGTACAACAGAAAATAAAGGAGTATGAGATAAGGGAAGACAGATTACTCATGCATAAAAATAGAATATATGTTCCTAGCTCCGGAGAACTAGGGAATTTGGTACTGAAGGAAATGCATGATGTTCCTTATGCTGGACATCCCGGTTACTAGGAAACAATTACAACAGTAAGAAGCCGTTTCTTTTGGCTGGGAATGAAGAAGGATGTTGTTGATTACATCGTTCGATGTATGGAATGTCAAAAGGTGAAGGCTAAGCATAGGCACCCAGCGAGTTTGTTGCATCCATTGCCAATCCCAGAGAAGAAATGGGAAGTGATCACCATGGATTTCATCATAGGATTACCCAGAATGAATAAGCAGCATGATCCAATCATGGTGGTGGTTGACAAATTAACAAAGGCTGTTCATTTTGTGTTTGTGAAGACAACGCATACAACGACTAATATTGCAGAAATTTTCATGAAGGAAATTGATAGGTTACATGGGATACCTAGGAAAATCATCTCAGACAGAGTTATGAAGTTTACCTCCAATTTCTAGAGGGGATTGTTTAAAGGATTTGGCACAAATCTAAACTTTAGCACAACATATCATCCCCAGACAGATGGGAAAACAGAGAGAGTCAATCGAATAATTGAAGATATGTTGAGAATGTATGTGATGGATAAGCCATCTAAGTGGAAAGATTACTTAATAACGGGTATAATAACGGGTATCAAGATTCATTAAGAATGAGCCCATTTGAGGCCTTGTATGGTAGGAAATGCGATACTCCAGTAAGCTGGGACAACCCAACATATAGAGTTGTACTTGTGTCGGATTTTCTTAAGGACATGGAAAACCAGGTGGTTAAGATCAAGCTGAATTTAAAGGCATCTCATGATACACATAAAGTTTATGCAGACAAGAACATGACAACTAGAGAATTTAAAGTAGCGGAGAATGTACTTTTGAAAGTGAAGCCCAAGAAAAGCTCTTTGAAATTGGGTAGTTGTACAAAGCTGGCAGCCAGATTCTGTGGTCCATTTGAAATATTGGAAAGAATAGGGCCAGTTGCATACATGCTTGCATTGCCTGCTTCCATGAATGTGCATAATGTATTTCATGTATCTTTACTAAAGAAATATGTACATGAACCTAAACATGTTATTGATTGGCATCTGATTCAGGTAGAGACGAAGGGATATTTTCAGGTTCAGCTAGTGCAGGTATTGGACAGAAAAGTCAAAATGCTCCGGAATCGAGTTATAGAGCTGGTAAAAGTTCAGTGGACCTGCTATGGTCCTGAAGATGCTACCTGGGAGCATGAATATTCCATGCGGGTAGATTACCCGCATATTTTTGAATAAATTTGAGATTTTGATCTCTATTTTATATATGCATTGAGGACAGTGCCAAAATAAGGTGGAAGGGATGTAACACCCCAGGTTTTGAACCCCCATTTTAAATAATGTATTATTACAATGCTGAGAGGCCATGGTGCCCAAACAATTATTAAAAGGCTAGTGTGCCCAAGACATGTAATGTTTTCTATCTTTATTAATAATAAATACATGGCTGGATGCTAGATGGACAAGGACTAGAGTTATAGGGGGCTATGATTCCACAAGAGAGGGGGCTTGAGGGGATACATGTTTATTCCTATGTTAATTACCCTTTTTGCCTAAGGGAGGGGATCAATTACATGAGCTTCTTGGGGAAGGATAGGAGGTTCTTGATTCCCCATGAATTTACTTAAACTCACCTCTGGTATGATGGGGGGTTCGACTGATGACTTGTTCACTGATTTTCCTATACGTTCATTCATTTCCCTCACGCACTTTCATGCAATCACTCACCCATTCATCGATCCACCCTCATCCGCGTATTGGTTTGGGAAAGGGAATAGAACTGCTAAAGATTAGCCATGGGATAGTTGGTTGTAATGGTCATTGGTGCAATCCATCCATGAATTGGGGCCTGCATTTCTGAGATGCATTGTCCTATGCCCAGTTTTTCTCACAACTGTGAGTCCTGAGAGTTCCAACATTGAGATTCTGGACCAGCTATGCTGGAGGCCCCAGAAAAAGGAGAATGATTGCCTAAGGGAGTGCGTGACAGAGAAGGGTGGAGTTCCATTCTCTTGGGTGGTACATGCTTGGTGGAAGAGAGCTGGGTACTTGTATTGCTGTGGGTGTTGGGAAACCTATGAGATATTGAGAGCTGACTAGTTTGGGAACCCAAGTACACCTTGGAACCGTCCTTGTGGATTCATAGCCCTAGATCGAGGGTGACACTGCTATTAAGATTTGGAGTAGTGGTGTCTACAGTTGGGTGGAACGTCCTTGGTCTGTAGCTAGTTGGTGTTGCCTTTTTATAAAGATAAGTGCTCTTTGTTGTGATGTTATTGTCTGTGTATGAATGTATTCCGCTGTGTATTTTAATTATCATTTAACTAAATCTTAGATTATGCATGCTTGTTGGATATTGTTGTGCATGTCACTAAATCTTGTATCTTATGCGTTCTTATTAATTAAATAAGGTATCGGTAAGACTAAGAAGTCCAAGGGTGGGCTTGTTGGTAGCATGCCCCAGCCTGTGGGTGGTTGGGTATGTTACAAATATATGGTATATAAAACATGGTGTATATTAGTCATTTTCTTCCTAAATTAGCAGCATAAGCTATGCATGAGTGGATTGCATTTGGGATGTGAACTCCATCAAAAAATCTGAAGGGGAGCAGATGTTGGGGAAAGGTATGATGAAGAAAGTGAGAGGTAATTAAATTGTGGATATTTGTAATTAATATAATTTTTTTGTTTTTTTGTGTATATGATCATACTCATTTAATATTTATTCTTTCATCACTTATTAATATTTACCATGGTTATAACTAATATTTAATATTGGTGAATTGTGATTTTTTGATCGGTCAGTTGCTCAAGATTGGGATGCACTACATTTATACATTGCAAACAATATTGATTGGATGAAGGTATGGATTGATAGATGTAAAAAATTACATGGCGGTAGGTTATCATGGAAAGAACCGTCTGAATTGGTTAGAGAAGCTTGTTGTAATGGAGATTCCGATGTTACACAGAGGGAAATAGATTTATCATATTGTTTGAAAGATGGAAAGGAAAGAAAATTCACCCATTTTATTCAATTATTTTATATTATAATAATGTGAATGTAGGTGTTTTTTTTATATTATACTTTCCAAGTTATATAAATTTGTTTATTATTAATTGACAATACATCTTTTACATGTCTGACATATTGCAGTTGAAACACCACAAGGCTATGTGGTGTAATGGCCGTAAATTTCACATCAAATAGTTGGATGGAACCATGAAAAATTCTGATAGTGGGATAACTGTAGTATTCTAGGTCACTAATGTTTCCTCTAGGAGTGGCAGACGTCCTGGAGAATATTAAAATAGATACTATGGGTTTTTGAATGATATAATTGAGTGTGACTTTAATTCCTTCAAATTAGTTTTGTTTGATGTCAAATAGTATAGGTTACAAATGCATGAAAATGATGAGGAAAGAACTGTTATTTAGCATGCCAGAAGATTTCTGATGATTAAAACAACGGTTTTTGAAAAAGAAAATGACCGCTATGTTTTTCCAAGTCAATGTGAACAAGTCTTTTACTCAAAGGTTCCATGTAAGAGGGATTGGTAATTTGTTGTTAGATATCATCCAAGAGGAAGGATAGTAAAGTATATTGTAGATCAAGAAGACGATATTGAATAAGAAGATGATGTAGAGATAGAGAAGGAAGAATATGGGTCAACATATGAAGAAGACGAAGAAGATGAACTAGGCGTAGGAGACAATGCTCCAGTTCTTGATGATGATATTGATGAAGATATGCTCGAACATGACATTGATGACGATGATGATATCATAAATCCTTTCAACATTGTCTTTGAACTGGATGTTGATATATATGTCGAGTTGGATGATCAAGAACAAGATACAGAAGAAGGATGATACAAATGTTGCGTTGGATGAGGTACATAACTAGATATTTTAATTTGTATGAATTATTCTCTTTAAATAATTTTTTATGTGGGTTAATTATATGTTTTCAAGTTTTATTTCATTTTTTGATATCCTATGCTACATCATCTTGTTAATTGTTGTTGTAATAAATATTAATAATTGAATACTTATGGGAGGGTTGTTTGAGAAAAAATCCAATTGTTTTACAATTGATCAACAAATATTTACAAACCAAATTAACCTATAAACCAAACTAAATTAGATTAACATACAAACTAACCTAAATTAATGACATTAATACTCATATTGGTGATACAAACATGAACATTGATCAAAAGAGGCACGACCGAATATAGATAAATCTCAAAACGAAATGAGACAGTAATTATGAATTCATGCACACACACATGAATTGTTATAAAACACTGAAATTCATTAATGAAGATATTTTCGTTTAGGGTTTTATGGGATGACCCAGCTCCTAGAAAGGATTAGGATCCCACATTGGTTTAAAAAACTCCATCTACCAACATGTATATTTAATTTGATATTTTCTTACCTTACTTGGAGTTAATGCAAGTATGTCACTTTTCCCACTAAAATATATGTTTGAATGTTAAATTATAGCCCCTATAATTAATGAAATATTTGGCCTATATGTAGTCATTATAATGAAACCATTAAAAAGTTGTGATTAGCTATTGAAAATTATTCTCTAATTTGATCGCGCACCGACTGACCTGTGAATGGGGCCAACGTTGAAATTTTTTCAGTTTGTGCTCATATGCACTGAAATTTGACTTGGTTATAGTGGATGCATGCGTTGACGGTATGGGAGGGTTTCAAGACTCAAATATGACTCACAAAAATATTTTGGTTTAGGGTTTGATGGGATGGCCCAACTCCTAAAGAGAGGATTAGGAGCCCACATTTGCTAAAACAAATCCATCTACCAACGTGTATATTTAAGGTGAAATTTTCTTACCTTACTTGGAGTTAATGCAAGTATGTCACGTTTCCCACTAAAATGTATGTTTGAATGTTAAATTATAGCCTCTATAATTAATGAAATCTTTGTCCTATATGCAGTCATGATAATGGAACCATTACAAATTTGTGATTATCTAGTGGAAATTATTCTCTAATTTGATCGCGCACTGAGTGACCTGTGAATGGGGCCAACATTGAAATATTTTCAGTTTGTGCTCATATGCACTGAAATTTGACATGGTTATAGTCGATGCATGCATTGACGGTATGGGAGGGTTTCGAGGCTCAAATATGACTCACACAAAAATTTTGGTTTAGGGTTTGATGGGATGACCCAACTCCCAAAGAGAGGATTAGGAGCCCATATTGGCTAAAAAAACTCCATCTACCAATGTGTATATTTAATGTGATATTTTCTTACCTTAATTGGAGTTAATGAAAGTATGCCACTTTTCCCACTAAAATCTATGTTTGAATGTTAAGTTATAGCCCCTATAATTAATGAAATATTTGGCCTATATGTAGTCATGCTAATGGTACCATTACAAGGTTGTGATTGGATAGTGGAAATAATTCTCTAATTTGATCGTGTGCCTAGTGACCTGTGAATGGGGCCAACATTGAATTTTTTTTAGTTTGTGATTTTATGCACAAAAGGTTGGCATGGTTATAGTGGGTGCATGCGTTGATGGTATGGGAGGGTTTCGAGACTCAAATACGACTCACACAAATATTTTGACAATCAAACGAAAAAGATTAGAACCTAACTATGAAGGAGATGAAATTATCTTTCTCTGGTGAAATGAAAGCTTGATCTTCTTTGCATATTTTATCAAAGTTCTATTTTGAAATAACTATTTTTAACTTTTTGACATTTTTGACTATTTTGACCATGATTAGCTTAGACACCAGAAATATATTGAGCCTATTAGCCATTTTCTCCTCCCTGGTCCTCAAATTTTTCCAGGTGGGAGGGAGATTTAAAGGCTCCACATCTGCCAATCTAGCATCTTCAAAATTTTGGAGAAAATAATTCATCCTCCCTTATTGAAATCCACTAGTTTTCAACCCTTTCAACACTAGTTTCCTCTTATTATTTTTGAGAGTCTTCAATATACTCTTATCACACTCCTAAAAACTTGAGACAATGTCTTGGGAATATATCTCAACTATTTCCTTCTCTGGTGAAATGAAAGCTTGATCTTCTTTGCATATTTTTACCAAAGGCCCATTTTGAAAGAACTATTTTGACCTTTTTGAGGTTTTCTACTAGATCAAGACTACTTGATGATCCCTTGCAAAGGGATCAAATATTACTCATTCAAAATTTACAAGAATTGTAAACTCCTCATATTTTAACTGTTGGGCATTAAATTTAAAAGGGATAAAAGTGTTTCCCCATTCCTTTTCTATTTGAAGGAGAATTGGTATAAGATTAGAGTCTCCTCTAACCTCTACCCAAGACCTAATTATTTTAGGATAAACCATGATTAGCTTAGAAACCATAAATATATTGAGCCTCTTAGTCATTTTCTCCTCCCTGGTGCTCAAATTTCTCCAGGTCGGGGGGAGATTTAAAGGCTCCACATCTACCAATCTAGCATCTTCAATATTATGGAGAAAATAATTAATCATCCCTTATTGAAATCCCCTAGTTTTCAACCCTTTAAATCCTAGTTTCCTCTTAGTATTTTTGAGATTCTTCAATATACTCTTATCATACTCCTCAAAACTTGAGACAATGTCTTGGGCATATATATCAACTATTTCCTTCTCTAGTGAAACAAAAGCTTGATCTTCTTTGCATATATTATCAAATGCCCATTTTGAAATAATTATTTTGACCTTTTTGATGTTTTCTACTTGCTCAAGACTGCTTGACAATCCCTTACAAAGGGATCAAATATTGCCTATTCAAAATTTACAAGAATTGTAAACTCCTCATATTTTAACCATTGGGCATTAAATTTAAAAGGGGCAAATTGTTCTCATAGTTCAATCCATGGTTTGGGGTTGAAAACATAGGTTTTAGTCCCCAATCCATGATTTTGGGGATCATAAGACATATATGAATCCCTAGACCATAATATAGGCCCTAGAGGTGCAATATTTTCCTTACAAAGGGGAAATGAACCCAATTTCTCTGTATTTTCAGCTTAGCTATCTCAATTTTAGATTTCATTTTGTTTCATTGTCGAAGTAATATTTAAATATTTTGTTGAATATATAGACTAACATTCACCTTGAGAGGTTGATGTGTTTCCCTGATCATCAAAGTATGTTCATTTTACTTTTTGTTTCAAATGTCCTTCAATTGGATTAGCATAATAATTTAACTTCTTCTCCTAGAATGAACATAGGTTTTCAAGACAATAGGAGAGCCAAGGTTTACCAAACCCTCCCTTCCTTGAATTTTTAATGTAGTTTAAAAACTATTGGTTGGATAATAATAAATTTATCATGGAGGTATTAGGTTAGCATCCCTTCAGTTCCCTTAGGAACAATGGTTAGTTTTGTTTCATATAAAAAGGCACAATCATCATATATAAACACAATGAATTAATAAGGCCAAAATGTTCACCTTTAATGACTTCAAATGCTAATTTTTATAGGGTTTAGTGGAAAAAAATCAAGTTTCTCACCTTGTGCCTAATGACAAGAATACAAATGAGCTTTATATACAACATCCAACAAATACAAATCTTCTCTTGGCTACAAGTGAATTTCTTTTAAGCCTTTCCTTGAGGGTTGCTTGAACAAATTGTGGCAAGTTGAGCCCAAGAAAATTGTTTGAACAAATTTTCACTACCATAATCAACATTGTCATTAGTATCATCATCGTTTTTTGACCTTGTGAGAGACTAAGAGATTCTACAGAATAAAGATTTTTCCTTATTGCACGTCCCTTATATTTCCTTGTGAGTGACCGTCTCAGTCTTCCCTCACGACATCATGTACCTCATGAATTAGGTAATCGTTAAGCTACAATTCAGGTCATGACAGGAGTGCTAGTAGGTGATGTCATGGACACTGCCACACCTCTCCCTCACATGTCTGGTTTCTGTGCATGGCCCCTTTACTCCTTATGTGATTCATATTAGAAAGAATCTTCAAGCTTGCATCCACTAAAAGGAACAGTGTAAATAATCCATATACATAAATCATACTGTAATCAATCATATATCACATGTTCATAAAATGAAATACTCAAACAAAATACAATCCACTCCCTGACTCAATCCAGAGTCTAAGGAAGTCCATTGATTYCATCAACATCCATAACCTGTCATGTGTCCTGCACACTCATGAGAACTCTTCAATAACATTTGTCAATACATATAAATATGAAAGTAAAAATAAATCACAATACATCATCATCATCATATATAACTCATAATCGAAATGAAATCATAATGTACCATAACCGGATCACTTGCACACAAGTATACTCAAAGAATAAGTCAATTAAAGTGTGCTTAGTAGAACATAATTTTATAAGTACTATATGTGGTAACGTGCACCTCAAACAATTTTTAAAAGAAATAGTGAAAATAAATTGTACTAGGACTAGGCATCGACAACAGTGACCTGTGAATGGGGCCAACGTTGAAATTTTTTCAAATTGTTTTTGTATGCATTGAAATTTGACATGGATAAACTATTTGCATGCCTTGGTGGTATGAGAGGGTTTCCAAAATAAAATATAACTCACCCACCCACTCTATATATCTGATCTTGTCCTTTTTTTGTTTGAACTTTCTTGGATTAATGTCATGCATGGTATAGGTCTAACTTATGGGTGTAAATTAGATCATGCATTTTAATATCAATCTAGAATTCATAGAACTTTGAAGAAAACCAACATATATGGACCATGCTTGGTGGGTGAAGTCTCATTCCAAAAGAGATGTTTCACTCTCTCCTTTGAAGAGTTGTAAAGTGGACACCTAAAAGGCCCCTTAATGTGCCCCTACCTTTAGAGATAGTTAGTTGTTTCAATTTTTCCATACACCATAGTCCAAGAAGAGATGTAAAGTGGACACCTAAAAGGCCCATTAATGTGCCCCTACCTTTAGATATTGTTAGTTGTTTCAAGTTTTCCATACACCATAGTCCAAAAAAACAATCATTTTTTTGGGAGGCCATTGCCTTCCGATATTCGCTTCCATAAAGCTAATTGTTGGGGTAAATAAATCTAGTAGAATTTGAAAAAGGATCATCAAAAAATAACAATAGATATTTCCAAATATATTTCATGCAAAGATAACTTCCTTTCACCAATCTTATGTCCTACTAGTGATTTCTCTCCACAAAACATTTTTCCCCACTTTACACTTTAGAGAAGACATTGAAGATGAGTTTGAATCACCAATTGGGAGGCCATTGGAGGATTCTTAAAATTATATTTCAATTTATCATTGATGAATTTTGAAACAAAATTGAAACCCAAATCATATGAGTTTACAACTTTTTCCAATGCACACTTTTATTATCATCATCGTCAACATTATCATTGGCATCATAATTATCATTGTAACCATAATAATCATCATCATCATCATTGTTATTATCATCATCATCATCATCGTTGTCATTTTTATCATCATCATCATTGTCATTGTCATCATGATCATCATCGCCATCGTTATCAGTATTTTCATCGACATCATCATCATTATCATCGTCGTCTTCGTCATCATCATCATCATATTTTATTGTTATTTTATAGAACAAATATTCAAATTGTGGGTATTTATCCTTTGTGTATATTCCCAATAATATTTTTGTGTACATAAGATGTATTTTTTGACCCTTGTGACTGCAAAGTTGATGTTTGTGGTTTTTGTATATACCATATTATTAGTGTAATAAATTGTAGAATGCATCTAGACCACTTAAAATCCTATGTCATTGCTAATAAGGATCTTCATTGTTTGAATGCAAATTTGTACCAAACCATTCCTTGACACAACCATTTCTTATCGTGTATTAGTGAGTATTTTATCTTTAGATTTTTAGGAATACATTATCTAAGCCTAATAACAGAAATCAAGAACCTCTATTCTCATAGTTTATGAATAATCCATTCATTCAAAAGTTATGTTATGTAATTCTTCATTATCCTACTTTTAAATCAAGATTCCATCTACATTTTAGGTCTTGTATTTTCCATGTGAATGCAACACATATAAACTTATAATATGATGACCATGAATATATTCCATGCACATAATTGTTTGCATTGCTCATGAAAATTCATAAATGAAGAAGGAAGACATTAGTGACATTCATTTTTCCATGACATTGCTATGAGGATGATCCTTAGTCCACAAAGGAATAGAGACCTTCTATGGATTTTGACATTGTCGATGTTTACAAAATTTATATATGTTGGCCAAAGATCCAATGGTGGTTACTCATTATATAGGCATGTTTCACATTAATGATTATTTCAATAATTAAGAATTATATAGGATAGATTATTTCAATAATGTCATCTTTGTTGGTTGGGATAAATATCCTAAGAAGATATAGTTAATATACATGGTTGACATATGATGTCAGTATACATTTCTCCATTTCATCAATGCGAGTGAGATCTGATCAAACTAGTCTAAGGAAAATTCATTTCTTTCAAGAACGAGGAGACTAGGGCACGCTAAGACTTTTGAGCTGGAGGGAATGCCAGAGAAGGAAGAGCACTAGAAGAGAGAGCTCACGAGCATGGTTGCGAAGGAGAGAGATCTCATGGAGGGAACCAATCAGGAGAGAGAGCTCGAGGGAAGGGTTAGGAAGGAGACACAACTCGCAGAGGGCACCGAGAGCGAGAGCTTGAGAATATGCTTGAGGAATATTTCAAGCATGAGGAGACTAGGGAATGTTGTGACTCGTGCATTGGAGGTAACGCGGATAAGGAAGGATACAAAGAAGGAAGGGAACTAGGAGATAGAGCTAACGAGTAGGGTTATGAAGGAGAGAGAGCTCGTGAAGGGAACCAACTGGGAGAGAGAGATCAAGGGCAAGTTTAGGAATGAGACATAACTCACGGAGGGAACTAAGAGAGAGTTTGAGGGAAACATAGGGTGACGAGAATGGTGAGTTGTTGAATTTCCAATATTTGCATATGAAAATCCCTAAAAATGTTGACATGTAATTTCAGTGAATAAAAATGCTAGTGGCTCCATATGTGGACAAAAATACCCTCACGGGGTGCCTATAAAATGACCGTCTGTTATTTTCAAAATTTGGTTCATTTTGTGATTATCATGCTTTCTCCTTGATCCTATAGCTCCCTTAGTTGACCCACCTCTCATAACCTCATGATTGACATGTCCTTTCTCGAATGGGTTGAAACAAATCATTGAGTAAGAGACTTAAATGTTGCTACACATCTCAAGTCTACAATATATACATGAAGTGCAAAAAAAATGAATAAACATACAATGTTTGTGACAAATGATCTTCCTGGGTTGAACTCACCTCACGAATCCATATTCAATCTTCCTTGATGGTTGAATCATTCTCAAAATTATCCAATGAATGCATACACAGTTGAAAATTAAACTTGGCCATGTCCTTCTCTGTGATGCAATACATAAAAACATAACATTAGGAACCCTCTCTAAACACTACATTACTAATTCCTAAAACTCTACATCACCTTTATTGTGCTTTGTTAAAATCATGGAACCTTGGAAATGTATGAAGAGTACACCAACATTAGAAAATATTGGGACCCCATAAAATAACCCATCTAGAGTTCAACTATTTTGTATTCAAAGAAGTAAAAAGAAGGAGAAGTGCCCTACCACCCAATGCCAACTTCTACATTGGCATCAACTTAATACATGTGGTAGGGTTGTAAAATTTTGTGTCTTATTTCATTTTTATCCATGGAGAAAACTTAACTAGTAAAATGGTATATATTCCATTCAATCCCCCTCTACCAATAACAATGCTAAAATATACACAATTAATATGATTACTAATTTTTTAATATAACAAAAGCATGAAATTATAGCCGAACTTAGGGAAATTTTTGTTTCATTTTCTACACTAATGGATTAATCATGTGACAAGATTAATATAGCCCTTGCTTAAGGCCACTAAAATTATTTAGACTAGAAATAATCATAGCAAGAAAAGGGGAAATCATAGATACCAATGAAATGTAGCCCTGTAAACTAGTGGTGTATGCCATGAAACCTTATATTGCAGAGAGTATTGACTTGTCCTTGGCATCTAATCACCCTTTTTCTCTCTCATGCATGATCAAGAATTAGGGTGGAACCACATCCTCCTTTCATGATTATCATGCATTATGATTATTTTAAATCTCCCTTCATTGACCTACTTATCATCACCTCATGATTGGAATATCTATGGTTGGATGAATTGAAAGCAAGAAAGTAAGAGAGGTAAATGAAATGATGCTTCACTAGTCTACATGAAGATATACATGAAGTGCAAATAAAAAAAAGAATGAATGTGTAGTATTTTTTTATGAATGATCTCACTTAGTTGAAATCACCTCATGAATCCCTACACAATCTTCATTGATGGTTGAATCCTTCTCAAAATTATCAAATGAATGTGTGCAAGGTTGAGACAATGATTTGGACCCGTCCTTATTTTTTCCACGATACAAAAACGCATATAATTAGAACCATGTCTAAACATTACATTGTTAATTCCTCTAACTCTGCATTTCCTTCACTATGATTTACCAAAATGATGAAAACCTTTGAAAGGCATGAAGAGTACATGAATTTTATCAAAAAATTGGACCCCATCAAATAACTACTCCAAAGTTTAGTTATTTTTCATTTAGAGAAGATGAAAGAAGCAACCCACCACATGACATAGCATTAACACCCATGTATGCAATGCCAACTTCCACACCAATGTTAACTTAATCTAAGTGGTAGGGTTGTGAAATTTCATTCCTTGCTCCATTTCTTTATCACTAGAAGAAATCTTAGAAGAGAAGGGTTATATAGTTTAATCAAGTTCCCTCAAAGAAGAACACTAAACACTACACAATTTGTACAACTCAAGAAAAAATTAATACAATGGAAAATACTAAATTCTATGTCTTTACCACAAAGCCCAAATATATGTTAAAGAACCATGCCCAAATGACTTCATATGTGGAGTTGATTCTACTTTTAAGAAATAATTAAAATGAGGCTATAATCCAATATCAAACCACTCTTATGAACTCTAGAGACAAATTATTATAGTTGTGACAAAGTAGGTGGGAAGAACAAACCCTTGCACTTAAGAAATTAGAACATCCTTCCCCATAAGGACTAAAATTTTCCCTCTATATATCACAATTGTATGTAGATATTTTAAGGAACATGATGATTAATTGGAGCATCTTGAGGTTTAGATTCCCTCTTCTCCTACACCCCATTCCATACTAGAAATATATAGGAGAAACACATAGTATGAAATAGAAGAGATGATGGATAATAGTGGAATGGGTTACAATAAATAGTTTCTCCCATTCCACTATTATCCATTAAAGATATCAAAATAGGACCTTAGAGAGGTATGCAGGGAAAAATAGTTTGATGATGAGTGAGAAGAGTAGTATCAATTTTGATGGTGATTCTTGTTGCATAAAGACACAAAATGTGCTAATTGGGAACTAATGGTAGGCCTTAGATTAACATATGTTTCCCATCCTCTTTTCATGATTTTTTTTTTTTTGGAACACAATACCTTCCTAGACACACTAGTTTTTAATGACCAAACTAGATGATATTGGATTATGCTTATTCAAATGAGTATGAATGGATTAATTTCAAAAGAATATAATATATGTCAAATATCTTAGGTATTTTTTATATGATTTTTTTATTTGAATTATATCAACTAGTTCGGATTGGTAAGAAAAATGTTTAATATAGTAATGGTTGAGCAATTTTGAATTAATTCCATGAAAATTTAGTAAAAGGGGGTTTGACCATTACATTATTGACCATATTCAATGCCCCACACATCTTAATCAATTGATAAGGGATGATAAATCTAATGGATATTTTCCTCCTCAATGACAAAGATGACCACTAGACTTAAAAACTTAGGAGATGATGGTTAACTCCTCAAGTAGCTCAATCCCTCTAAATATCATTTATATTTTGAAACTCAAACTAGTGGAGGGGGGGAAATAACCCTCTTAACTCAGTTAGACTAGGGAGTTGGAGTCTCTAGATCCATTTTGGTATTTATATAAACCAAGATATTATATATCTGGGTCCCCAAGTTTTCCTTATGATTTCTATTTTGTTGTAGAGACTAGATTAGGGAAAAAATTGGAGGCTAAATTTCTCCTATGGGCTAATTTTCCATGCTATTTTTTAAAAACGATATTAATCAATTTCCATTTTTTTTTTCTAAAAATGATTTTCCCACTTTATTTCTATTTTTATTTATGTTATTATCTTATTTATGTATTTTGTAGAACATATTTTTTCTGCCAAGTTATGTATTCTCAACACTTCTATTTACATGAGAACTTTCAATTTGAGACATTCTAATGATTGTTCTTATTCTTTTAAATTTTAATGATTAGTTCTTTGGAATGTGGACCTTGTGAATCTATAAACATGATCGTTAATCTTGTCATTTATTCTTTAATTCGATGTATGTATAGTGGTTATTGATTCCAAGGAACCTCCTCATGCTGTTAGGTTCTCATCTACTAGGAATTGATCCTACCCCTATCTGACCTATGGAAAACTATAGGAATATATGGAGGCTAAAATAATTACCACGAGACATGAGGAGTGAAGTAGAATGAGCTACCCATAGTTGATCATTCATGTTACTACAACATAATTATTATTTTTTAATATATTTTAATTCTACAATTCTGCATATACATTGCACACAATGATTGCACAATCCTTGGTTGAAAAAATAAATTTAGTTCATGAGATCAAAATCTATTGTTGTATTTATATACCCCAACAATCATATGTCAAAACAATAAATTGCACATTGCTCAAAACCTTTTCATCTTATTTTATCTTATGTTCACTAGCTACAATAATGCATCTTGTGTGCAGATCTTGTTGCACACACTTTATACAAGTGCACTGAATATTATGTAACAAGGTTTCTAGTTAGCTAGCCACACATGCATAGTAAAATGGCCCAAGTTTTTTTGAAAGCGCAATACTTGAGTAGATATTCTTAATTCCCTACACATGTACTTTCATGGTCTCTCTTATCAGTTTGTTTGAACCACTTCTAGTCCTATAAATGAGAGGTACTCAGTGAGATTGAGACACTTATATATTTATAATATTACACCATTCTATTAAAATTATGCTTATATAGAGAGGGGTTGGTGAGTAAGTATCAGATGCTTTTTACTTTAACTGAGAATTCATCAATCATCCATTAACTTTAAAACAATATATGCATGTAAACTCAAATGACGTTACATAGAGTTTAACTTGGAAAATCTTGCGGGATAAAAACATAAAAACTTATCTTTATAAAGTTTTGTATACAACAACCTACTATTACAAATATTGTAAGAACCACCATACTAGAGACACCAATATATTTAGCTTAGGATCAATTCAAAAAGATATTTTGTAGTCACCAACCTAATAGAGACATCAATTTCTTCACCTGAGCACCAACTCAGTAAGATATTGTGTAGTCACCAACCTAATAGAGACATCAATTTATTCACCTGAGCCCAATTTGTAGAATCCCTTTGAAGTGGAGACAAATGTAATTGGATATGCTATGGGAGTAGTCTTGATGCAAAGATGTAAGACAATATACTATCATTATGAAATTTTCCATGGTGGAGTCCTAAGTTACCCAACATATGACCAAGAACTCTATTCTTTGTTTCAAGCGATCAATAAATGGAAGCATTATATGATGGGAAAGGAAACCATCATCCACACCCATCATCAACCATCGTAGGCCTAGAGTAAGCTTCAAGAAATAAGAAACTACAAATGGATGGGAAGTTTACAACAATTCCATCTTATCATCAAATATAAGAAGGGAAGTACTAATAAGTTGGCATACATGATTCAAAGTCCACCCATAAGCGGTAAATTTTAAAATCTTTTATTCATATTGAAATATTAATTACCATATTCTTCCAAACACTCTTACAAGGATTTGGGAAAACCTCTTTCTCCTTCCCATAGCCAGTTTTCATCGAAGTTGAAATTATTTCATTTCATTCTCCTCTTGCATGGTTTAAAAAGTCGAGTCGAAACACCATCAGTTTCACAACCACTCTTTTGAGTAACAAAAACCTAAAATCAAGCACTAATTAAAATTTATCTAGAATTTTTTCTAGGTCTCTTCAAACCCATCTTATCTTAGGTGTAGATCTTTGGAATAGGATTGTGAGAATAAATTTCCAAAGATGCAAAACAAACATAGAGATTTGAGTTAGGGAGTGCAATCCAGTTGCTATATCATTGACTTTGGGGAGCCCTTCTAACACAAGGGTCAAGAACGAGGTCGCATTGGGGACGACAGATTAATGAACCCTGCTTTGTTGGTCTTGGTGTTGCCTGTCGACTGTCCCCCCTTTGCTTTGGTATAGAAGGTGGTACCATAGAGGCCATAACCTTTTAGACTTCCTACCCAAGGTGACAACATAGGGAAGGTGGTGTTGTACTTGGGATCAACGTTGGCTAGACTCACTCACACTAGTACATTTGGGTCAAATTTTGACAAGGCGTTAGTAGAAATTTCCACTTTATATTGTTGGGAGAATGAAAAGAAATGGACCCCCTCAAGCATCGTTTCACATAACTTTGATTTTTCAATGCCATAGATATTGTCTCTATTGCGACGCTTGATGCATACATGTGTTGTCTCATATTTGATTGTACAAACCCCATATAGACGTCGCTATAGCGACGCAAGAGACATTATAATTCCAATGTCCCATTTAGTCGGTCTCCATTACGTGGATGCCATGGAAACAACGCTCAGAATGTCGCAAGAATGATGCCAGTTAGCATTGCTATTGCGATGTGAACGCCATGGGATTTTCGACGTGTATGCAATCTATCTTGTGACGTGAATGGCATGGAAGTGACACTATAGATGTCAGAAGACCGACACGAGTTAACATCGCCATTGCGACATGAACTCCATGGGATTTACGACATGTATGCAATATCGCTTGCGACATGAACGCCATGGCAACAACGCTATAGACATCGGAAGACCAACGAATGGTAACATCAGTTGAGAAATGAGTAAGATATATATCAAAGATGTGGATGCCATGGGAGTGATGTTATGGAAGTTGTAATATCGACGACCTATATGTTTTTTAAGAAAAAATAAAAGAATGAATAAAAAAAAGGCAACAGAAGAAAAATCAGGCATCATGACTTATTATAGATCCCTAGACAAAATCAGAGTCAATAACTGATATCTAATCCTCTATATTGATGATATTCTCAATCGAATCAAGTGCCCCATGTTTATTATAAGTAACATTGATATGAAGTTAGGGTATCACCCTGTGCTAATGGAGTAAAATGATGTGTTGAAGATAGCCTTAAAGTCTAAATAAGGTCTCTTTGAGTGGAAGATAGCGCTAGTAGNGAGAGAGAGAGAGAGAGAGAGAGAGAGAGAGTTTTTGCATTGCCTAAGAGAAAGTTATGTAACCATTGATCATGGATTTATATGGAAGTAGTGTCTCAACATATCATATACTCATTTATACAAGTTTATGTATGAGGGTAGGTTAATTTAGAAAAATTCTATAATACCACATAGAGGTACTCTTCTGTAACACCAAGTATGCATACCACTACTCTACATTCGATGGGGCAGAACTTGTCTCAAAATTATTCTCACTTGATTAATGGTAATGATATTTATATCCCATTAAAATAACTCATTTGATGACCTCATGGAAGTCCATGTCTGAGTGGGTATTTTTTTTCTAAAATGTTTAAGTCATGGTTTMCAAAYARACTTATGAGAGCTTCCATTATAGTCAAAGTTAATAATTCAATGAATGCCTCAAATCCATGGTAAAGAAAAAATTATACAAACAAAAAGAGAATCTATCAGTAGGGAAACACTTACAAATTCAACAAAATGTTGGTTGTGATTAGCTCCAACATTCACTTTTGTGTTCACAATTTTACCAAGTGGCTTGCCAAGAGGGCTTATATTTTTTATGTTTTCTTGAATTGGCATTGTAGGTGGGTGTGCAGGCTACTATGGTTCTTGAAATTCTACAACATGTTGTATATTCAGTTTATTTTACAATAGAATTGTTAATTTATGTGAACAATGTTGGTAAATAATGTCATGGGTCGTTTGTAGGGCCATCAAATTTCAGGTTTCTATTGTGTGCACTCAATAACACTTGAATGGTAATTTTAACCATGTTCATTGCTGAAGGAAATTGTAAACCTACCTATCAAATTTCTACGTGGAGGCTAAAATTTTCTTGTGGATCCCTAAGGGGCTTCCCTTTTTTGTAATACCCTTTATGAGTGTATGACCATAATATGCAAGTATATGGTAAGTGGGTAAGTAAATTACCATTTCATTATATTTGAGTTAATAATATAATTAATAAACTAATAAACACATGCACTTTGGGGTTGATATATCCTTATGAGCACCATGGGGGAAATGAACCAACAATAGGGGAAGTAGGGGAGTCACTAAAATAATATTTTTTTGTTTTTTCCATGTGTCATTTCCCCAAGCCTACAGATTCCTTTGTATTATTTTCCTTATGTTATTTCCTAAGTTTTATAAGGGGCCCATGTATTATTCATGTAAGCCTAGTTTTGCATGCAATATTGGGGATCAAATAACACGGGGAAAACCATTGATTCAATGTACAATTCATGTAAGCTAGGGGAGAAAGCCATTATGCTACCACAATATTGTTTCCAAAAATTGAAACCATGAAATTATGTGTAATCCATGAGAATGTCCATGAGTTATTTCTAGGATTAAGAGGAATTGATTTACATAAGAGTTTTCCTTGGCTTATAGCATTAGATATCTCCTATATATACTATGTTGGATCATTGGATGGATGTGGGATATCCTGAGGGATGTTTTAGCAGTGAAGGGGATCACATTCCTTGTGTTGTGCACGAATGAGGGGAAAAGAGACGCTAGAGAGTGGGAATTCTATAGAAAGAATGGGATGAGAGGTAATTCCTTGGATGTAGTTGTTAGTTGTTGGGATAAGGGAGGAAAACCTAGCCATATCTAGTGAATTTTTCGTTGGTGTTTCATTGCTTGGCATAGGGGTGGCACCTACATGAGATGGTGTTTATAGTTGGGATGAAAAATGCTCCCATGGATATATTCCCCAAGTGCATCCATTAAATTAGATAAGTAATTAACTAGTATTGTTTAATTGTTGAAGATTAATCATTGTGGCTTTGTCGTGTTAAAATATTATGCATTAATTGAAGAAATATCATTCTTGAATTACCAATGGGATCAACATTGCATGCTAGGTTTTTTGGTAATGATTTCTATGCATATTTGAGGCTTCTACAACCATATATTTTAATGTGGAGAGAATAATTCTACCTCTATTATATAATTTAATGTCCAACCATATTAGTTTATTGAAAATGGATTTGTGGGTATGCTAGAAGGAACCATAATCACAAATGGGAGGTAATTACAAGTATTTGAAAGAGATATATATGAATACTATTGTAAATGCATATGAATGTTTATGTAATTGTCCATGTGCCAACTATTATTAATAAATGTATGAGCAGAAATATGTTTTATGTGCTGAGATAGCTAAATGTGCTCATAGGTTGTGGAGTAATTGTTTATGGGAAATGTATTTTGGCTACAAAATTTCAATTTCCTTGAAATTCCTAGTAATATTGTTCTTTTAAACTTAGTGATATGTTTGTGTACATTATGAATTGGTATTCAAGATACAAGTTACAACATTGGGGTTGTATGGGCTAGAATTTAGCTTATATATAAATAAATTACAATTTTCATGTCAAGTTTTTTACTAAATGCCTCATGGAGAATAATTGGGGAAAATAGTATTTGAATCCTACAAATGTTAAATTGAGTGCTTCATTTACCCAATTGTAATGATGTCAGAGTAATTGGACTACTTATGGAGGTGTAATAGAAGAGAATCCCCAAATTTAAATTAGTTTTGTGAAAATTGGGGAAAATGTTGTTGCATACCATATGATTGACAAAATGTTAATAAAGAAAGGTATACAGGGTCATTAGTTTTAATGGTTTTGAAATGCACAAATAATGTCTTCAGAAAGAATATAGCAGGCATGGAAGTTTTAATGGTATAAATTATGGATTTACATAGTGATTATGTTTAAGAATTTGGGAAACTCATGAAATTGGTAAAATCCCCAATTCTGGATGAGGCATAGAGGTCTAATTATATGCAATGGTAACAAATTTGGTAGGTGATGGGTTGAAAATTTTGTTTGATGTGTTGAATTGGAGGAACCATATGTGAAAACGCATGGTGGTGGTTTGAAAAATGGAAGAAAAATATATAATTAAATCTATATTTTAAATTCTAGAGAAAAACCCTAAAAAATGACATGGAACCGTATAGATGATGTGGACCTCGTACAAGTGATGTGGACTAGTAGAATGACATGGATATGTCATGGCCATGCTAGGTGGAGTTTGATGTATAGGTGGCAGGGGTCAAGCAACCTTGTGTAATATGTGTGTGTT
>SNQJ01S0053788.1:107795-139510 GCA_010110895.2 Picea sitchensis
ATAGGTGAATTCTATGTAAGCCAACATGAGGAATCATAACGAAAATGAGGTAGGGCGGCCAAACACAATGCAAGGTGAGTTGGAAAGAGGGACGACCACATGAGGAATCGTAACGAAAACAAGGTAGGGTGCCCAAAGGCAAGGCAAGGTGAGTTGGAAAGAGGGTCACCCACAAGAGGAATCGTAACAAAAATGAGGCAGAGCACCCAAACACAACGCAAGGCAAGTTGGAAAGAGGTGTGCCCACATGAGGAATCATAATGAAAACAAGGCAGGGTGCCCAAAAGTAAGGCAAGGCGAGTTTGAAAGAGGTGTGCCCACAAGAGGAAACATAAAATAAATGAGGCATAGCGCCCAAATGCAACGCAAGGTGAGTTGGAAAGAGGTGCACCCACCCAAATGAAAGGCACGAAGAAGGCCACACAAGGGAGCACTAGGAAAGAAGACAAGCCAGATGTCGGATACAGAGTAATTTTGGCTTTAACTTAACTTTTTCAAGATGACCTGGGAAAGGCTTGGTGCCCAAACGCAATGCAATGTGAGTTTGCAAGAGGGGTATCCACATGAGGAATCATAATGAAAAGGAGGCAGGGCGACCAAACACAATGCAAGGCGAGTTGGAAAGAGGGGCGCCCACAAGAGGAATTGTAACAAAAAAGAGGCAGAGCGCAAAAACACAACACAAGGCAAGTTGGCAAGAGGTGTGCCCACCCACATGAAAGACATGAAAATGGCCACACAAGAGAGCTCTAGGCAAGAAGACGAGTCGAAGCTAGGGTGCCCAAACACAACACATAAACATAAGGAAGGTGGGTGTCCTCAATAATAAGAATAAACATACATGCAAGAAACATCCATAAGTGGGAATCTTCCTTCATGATCTAGGAAATAAAACCATGAAACCTCTTGATCCCAATGTGAGATGTCCCATCAACAAGAAATAAAAGGTATGAAATGTAACATCCAAAGGTGGACATCTCCACAAACCAGAAGTTTGAATTAAATCAAACCTCCAATGATAGAAAGTGTGATACCTTCAAGAGAAACATCCCATCAAACAAAGCATGGAAAAGTGCAGAATGGCCTCAAATGGTGGATGTCTTCCTAAAACCAAGTTCCAATAAAGTGGATCCATGAAATAAGGCATCAAATTATATATGAAGAACATATGTGAAATGCCTTTAATGATAAACTAAATCCATAAAGAAAGGGGTGGCCCCTCATCAATCAATAAAAAAGACCATCCCTTATAAAAAAGACCATCCCTTAACATGTAAATAAGACCATCCCTTAACATGTATGCAAGGAGAGTGAGTGCTCCACATGGGATGATGAGTAATATCCAAATAAAAACTAAACAAGTGTGAAATCATCCCACAAGGCTAGGGCATTCCATGGAAGGCTCCTCCACCAAGTAATAGGGAATAAAAATATGTAGAAGAGGGAAATGATCGACATGATGGTGTAATACATGTCATACAAAACTATAATATGTGTATGCATCCTCAACATGAGCAAGGTAATTCACCTCATGAACATCACACCATGCTAGACCATATCAACCTAAATGAATGTGAAATCAAGTGATATCAAGGGGAGAATTCCAGGCAAACAAATATGCCAATACAATATTAGCTTAGCCAAAAATTTCTAGGGCAGTGTTCCATCAAGGGAGTCATACATCAACATGTATCATCAACCATCCAATAATGATCAGATAAGGGATTCCACAACCAAGTCTACTAGTATGAAAGGAAATCAATTACCAAGACAACTAGAGAATCAACATCATCTAGCCATTCATGACTACATCGCTAATAGTCTCATCAAATGCAATCAAAACCCCTAGGGCATCCAAAGATCAACTTGTAAACCTACCTTTGTGATGAAAATCACAAGATTAGTGAAAAAATACTAGTGTAGGCCTCATGTAAAATGATGAGTAACTCTAGCAACACAAAATGGATACTTTTGAACATAATCATAATTGCATTCCTCTTGCCAATGCCAATTTCTAGTAGGTTTGATTCCTAGCTTGCAACACCAATGGATGAAACATCAATAAATTGACTTCATTAAATCAATGTCTCTATTTATTATTGTCTTGTTTAAAGTGGAAAGAGGTGCACCCACCCACATGAAAGGCACGGAAATGGCCACACAAGGGAGCACTAGGAAAGAAGATGAGCTGGAGGCAGGGCACCGAAACACAACACAAGGTTAGTTGGAAAGTGAAATAAGGATCCAAGAAATGTGGGTGACCTCAATAATAAGAATAAACATAAGTTCAAGCAACATCCATAAGTGGGTATCTTCCTTCATGATCTAGGACATAAAACCATGAAACCTCCTGATTCCAATGTGAGATGTCCATCAACAAGAAATAAAAGGTATGAAATGTAACATCCAAAGGTGGACATCTCCACAAACTAGAAGTTTGAATTAATTCAAACCTCCAATGATAGAAAGTGTGATACCTTCAAGAGAAACATCTCATCAAACAAAGCATGGAAAAGTGCAGAATGGCCTCAAATGGTGGATGTCTTCCTCAAAACAAGTTCCAAGCAAGTGGATAAATGAAATAAGGCATCAAAGTATATATGAAGAACACATGTGAAATGCCTTCAATGATAAACTAAATCCATAAATAAAGGGGTGGCCCCTCATCAATCAATAAATAAGACCATCCCTTAACATGCAAATAAGACCATCCCTTAACATGTATGCAAGGAGGGTGAGTGCACCACATGGGATGATGAGTAATATCCAAATAAAACCTAAATAAGTGTGAAATCATCCCACAAGGCTAGGGCATTCCATGGCAAGATCCTCCACCAAGTAATAAGGCATAAAAATATGTAGAAGAGGGAAACACTCAACATGAGGGTGTAATACATGTCATAAAAAACCATGATATGTGTATGAATCCTCAAAATGAGCAAGGGAATTCACCTCGTGAACATCACACCATGCTAGACCATATAAACCTAAATGAATGTGAAATCAAGTGACATCAAGGGGAGAGTTCCAAGCAAACAAAGATGCCAATACAATATTATCTTAGCCAAACATTTCTAGGGTAGTGTTCCATCAAGGGAGTCATACATCAACATGTATCATCAACCATCCAATAATGATCATATAAGGGATTCCACAACCAAGTCTACTAGTATGAAAGGAAAGCAATTACCAAGACAACTAGAGAATCTACATCATCTAGTCATCCATGACTACATCACTAATAGTATCATAAAATGCAATCACAACCCATAGGTCATCCAAAGATGAACTTGTAAACCTACCTTTGTGATGAAAATCACAAAAGTAGTGAAAAAATAATAGTGTAGGCCTCATGTAAAATGAGGGGTAAAACTAGCAACACAAAATGGATAATTTTGAACATAATCATAATTCCATTCCTCTTGCCAATGCCAATTTCTAGTAGGTTTGATTCCTAACTTGCAACCCCAATGGATGAACAATCAATAAATTGAATTCATTAACTCAAGTGGCTCTATTGTTGTTTCTCTTGGTTAAAATGGATTTAACCACTTTGTTTGATTATTGAATTACCAAGTCGCGTTGATGTCGCATAAGCTTCAATTCACCCACTACAAATGTAATGCACCGACCCCGCATAGTGAGCAGTGAATGGTTCCAACGTTGAAATTTCTTCAATATGTGCCTGTATGCATCAAAATTTGACATGGTTAGACTAGACACATGCCTTGACAGTATGGGAGGGTTTCAAGACTCAAGGATGTATGATGTCCCCACATAATCTTTGAGATCATCCACATTTTCATCAACATTCATCATGCACATCTCATTGTCATCATTTGCCATTCCCTTCTATAGAATCATTGTCGGAACTATATTGAAATTTGACATGGAACTTCCAATACACCCATCACAAATTTCTTCCACCGAACCCGCAGAGTGAGCAGTGAATGAGGCCAACATTGAAATGTTTTCAATATGTTCCTGTATGCATTGAAATTTGACATGGTTAGACTAGATAGTTTCCTTGATGGTATGGGAGGGTTTCAAGACTTAAGGATGTTTGATGTCCCTGCATAATATTTGAGATAATCCATGTTTTCATCAACGTTCAATATAATGGATGTCTCATTTTCATCATTCATTATTTCCATCTATATCATCTTTGTCAGAACTTTCTTGAAATGTCATGGCACTTCCAATACACCCATCACCAATGTCATCTTGCATCGACCTTGCACAGTGAGCATTGAATGGGGCCAACATTGAAATTTCTTCAAACTATGCATGTATGCGTCGAAATTTGACATGGTTAGGATATAAACATGCCTTGATGGTATGGGAGGGTTTCAAGACTCAAGGATGTCTGATGTTACCACATAATCTTTAATGAGATCATCCAAGTTTGCATCAACGTTCATAATGGATGTGTCTCATTATCATCATTCATCGTTTCCATGTGTCGAATATTTGTTGGAACTCTCTTGAAATGTCATGGAACTTCCAATTCACCCACCACAAACGTCATGCACCGACCCCACATAGTGAGATATGAATGGGGCCAACCATGAAATTTCTTCAATATGTTGATGTATGCATCAAAATTTGACATGGTTAGAATAGACACATGCCTTGAAAGTATGGGAGGGTTTCAAGACTCAAGGATGTATGATGTCCCCACATAATATTTGAGATCATCCACATTTTCATCAACGTTCATCATGCACATCTCATTGTCAATGTTTGTCACTCCCTTCTATAGAATTGTTGTCGGAACTATCTTGAAATTTGACATGGAACTTCAAATAAACCCATCACAAATTTCTTCAACCAACCCCACACAGTCAAAAGTGAAAGGGGCCAACGTTGAAATGTTTTCAATCTGTTCCTGTATGCATCGAAATTTGACATGGTTAGACTATATAGTTGCTTTGAAGTTATGGGAGGGTTTCAATACTTAAGGATGTTTTATGTCCCTGCATAATATTTGAGATCATCCATGTTTGCATCAACGTTCAATATAATGGGTGTCTCATTGTCATCATTCATCATTTCCAACTATAGAATCTTTTTGAGAACTCTCTTGAAATGTCATGGCACTTCCAATACACCCATCACAAATGTCATCTTGCATTGACCTTGTACAATGAGCAGTGAATGGGGCCAACATTGAAATTTATTAAAAATATGCATGTATGCTTTGAAACTTGACATGGTTAGAATAGACACATGCCTTGATGGTATGGGAGGGTTTCAAGACTCAAGGATTGTTGGAATAGGGGCAGACCCAGGGTTCAGCTCCAAGAGCTTACCAAAAATCTCTAACTACTAGCCCTTTCAGCTACACCTGCGAAGTAGATGCAGTCTCACCCAAAGTAGCTATGGAGGGTTTGCAGGACAAAGATGTCTACAACCAAGGGAAATGTCAAGTGGATCTAATACTGGAACAGTAAATCATGCTTATATTACTTATCCACTTAGATCTACTTCTCACAACTATAGATCTAATCTAACACAACAATGCAATAACAATATATCAATGACAAAAAACAGAGCAACAATCATACTTGACACAAGATATACGTTGTTCACCCTCTCTCTAGGGCTACATCCACATAACTGTGCTTTATAATATATTAAGATGAAGCATACAGTTCTGATCTGCGCTCTTAGCCAGAGAATCTTCTCTCTTCTTCTCTCGATCTCTTCCCTTCCTGCGCACCCAACTAAAGATCTTGCAATACCAGAAGGCTCTCACTCTTAGCACTTCTCTCTCTCACGGTACTTCTTACTCAATACCAATAACAATCACAATCCCAACAATTATCTTACCAACCCAACCCAGGTCCTCTTGACATTTATTTATACTTTAAAATAGCTCACTGACATCCTTAGGTTGAAGCCTAAGTGTCAAAACCCTAGATACCAAAAAACTAGGTGTCTAAAACCCTAGGTCAACTTGACCCGCATTTTCAGGGCTTCACCAGCCTGTCTTTCCCTCCTTCTCATGCGGTGATCCAAAGCATCTAACAGTGGATTTTTCCTCTTGGTGAGTTGTCCATGGTCCTTCTTCCTTGCTGACTTGTCATCCTTGATCTCCTCGTCTAACGGCTTGCTTTTTCAGACTTTGTTCTGTCTTTTCTGCTCTTTTGCTCACTTCGACCCAGTAACAGTCACTGTGTCTTCTGCGAAGTTCTCGTTTTGTCTTTTCTTCCTTCATATTTTCTTGCTTCCATAACCAAGGGCCAACAATCCCCCAACACTCACCTATGACTTGTACTAAGGCACTTCAGGTCTAATTCTTCTATTTTACTTCCACTTCAAACTGTGCGGTGCAACATTTTCTTTCTACTCTATGCCTCCTCTCCTTCTTTGTGCAGACTGTTTTTGTTTTTTTTTTCCTGTGTCTGGTACCCAGTTTCAACTGGACCTGGTACCTAGACCCTTTTATTCATGCTTTTACTTAGAACTACGAGGAAGTTGGTTTTCATAGTACAACTTTAGCCAACTCCCATTCACTAATCCTTCCTTCCATTCTTCATTCAAAGATTTCAATTGTGTAGCTCCTCCTTCTGTAACATAGGAGACTTCATATGGCCCAAGCCAATGCGTTTTGAACTTCCCAGGATTCTTCATGAACTTACTATCATATACCAGTACTAGATCACCTTGCTTGAATGTATTCATGTTCATGTTCCTGTCATGCAAAATCTTTCTTCTTCGAGTTCAACCAACTACGCAAGCCTCTCTTGAACAATGCCAGTGTCATCCATATCTGTAAAGGAAACAATTCTTAGGCTTGGAACTAGGTGTTCCATTGGGACAACGGCTTCAATACCATACACCAACTTGAAGGGGGTCTGCATTGTTAATTTCTTGCAAGTGGTTCTATAAGCCCAAAGTACTGTTGGTACTCCTAAATCCCAGTCATCCTTGTTCACACTGCAAATTTTCATCAGCACTGTCTCCAATATCTTGTTGAATGCTTCCATTGTCCCATTTTGTTGTGGATGATAAGGCGTGCTCTTATGATGGTGGACTACAAATTCCTCAGTCAGGGCTTCAAATGTTTTATTTATTAAATGGGTTCCTTGATCACTCATAAGGATATTTGGGCATCCAAACCTGGTTATGATGTCCTCGAATATGAAGCACACAACTATAGTTGCACTACAATCCTTAACTTCTCTAGCTTCAGCCCATCTGGTCAAGTATTCTATCGCAGTGATGATGTACCTTTCTTCTATGCGCTTTCCTGGTGGGTCTATGGGTCCCACGAAGTCAATGGCCCATTTCGCAAATGATTGTAGGGTCAGTTTTGGTGCTAATGTCATTTCATCTCTTCTGGACGGTTTTCCAACTTTTTGGCATACATCTCAAGCCTTGTTTTCTCCTTATATTTAGGGTTTAATCTGTAGGGTCTCTGTTTGACTAGTTTTGCATTTGGTTTCAAAGGGATCCTCATCTCTCCCATAGGCCCTTTGATTCTGTTCATATCAATGAACTTGATCGGAAACAAGTCCTGATACTCGTGCAATAGTTCTGTGATCTTGTCAATGGTAGCAACATCCCAATAACATTGGACATTTGCAAGCTTAGGTGTCTCCTCAGTTCCAATATTGAATTTTTTAATCTTGATGGGTTGTCCAATGAATGTTATCTCAACTCTAGGTACTTCCACATCTCTCTGGCCTTCTCTTTCTACGAAGTTCACCTTCCTCAGATCATCGTCTTCATCAACATTGATGTTGTAACAACCTTGTAGTTTCTGGAGAGGCGTAGTCGATTCATCCTCTTCTTGTTCCAAAGGAAGGCTATATGCCTCCTCTAATAATTTATTTCTCACAATCTGTAATGCTTGATCTACTGAAAGATATTGACTTTCAAATAATAAGGTGGTTATAAAATTCTGAGTCATACCTTTCCAATCTTTAGTGACGAGGCATGGCTCTACTTGAAGGTACCAGTTGATAGGTGTCATGTCCAGTGTGTTAATGAATTTGTGTACCCACTATTCTTGAGGAACGTTGCTCCAGTCTTCCTCACAGCTTTTCTCATGGTCCTTTGGGAAGCTTCGACCTGTGTACTTAACTTCACAACCTTCTACTTGTGCTAAGAACCGCGTTGTCATCAAGGTACGACATTGTATCCAGTCTGTAATATTGCTTTTGTGTGTCCCCCATCATCTTGCTGGGGTTTCCTTCAAGTCCTCATCCATTGTCAACAATATTTGTTGCATTGGTACACTTTCTTCAAAGTCCGACAAGAAGGTTTCTAAAGGATTCAGACCATCAAAGGTGGGTAAGTTACTTACTGTTGTGTCGATCCAGCGAACTTCTCTAGTTAATCTAGAACATCTTCTTGTAGGTAACTCATACATTTTATTCTTCCAGTTCTCCAGTGCTTCTTATGAGTCTGATGAACATGCATTGTCACTTCACCAGCTTAGGTTTCCATCGACCATAGGATTAACGTAATCCTGTTGTCTGGCTGTYAGTTTGTATATGTTTTCCAATTCGTATGCGCGGTCTTCCTCTATGATGGGTTCTGTGTATTGCTTACCTTCATCTGGATCTAAAGGCACAATGACCCTAAGGCCATCTCTTTCAAATTCCATTCRTCTTTTATTTAAATCAACCACAGTGGAATTATTGAAATGCYAATCAATTCCTAACAACGCAGGGTAAGGGAAATTGTCATCAACTATCTCAATTACCTCAAAATATGCAAATGTTCTTACTTCATCAATGTCCACAGGGACATGTTCCAATTTGCCAAAGGGGCTTACAACCTGTTGATTAGCCATCCTGAGCTTGATAGGGGAATAGATCAGCTTAGGTTTTCCCATCATTGCCCAAGTTTGCTTCGTCATGACATTGACCTCCGACCCTAAGTCGAGGACCACATAGTCTATATCATACTCTCTTATTTGAGCATTTAAGTGTAACTCCTTATTTGTCCTTCTCTTCTTAGCGATTTGGTGTACTTCCCTATTCAATAAGGGGTCTATCTTTCCTAGATCATACTGTCTGATTAAATTCTGTAACTCTTGTACAACACTTTCATCGTGAATCAACTTAATGCAATTATATAAAAATTCCATGAGCTTGCTTACCTATTTTCATTCTCTTGGCGAAGCAGACTGATCTAAGGCCTGAGGCATTCCATATTCTCTTACTTCTGGTCATGTCTTTGATGAAGAACCTTGATCTTCTTTGAACTCTTTTCTTCCATCCTTGAATATTTGTCTTTCTTTCTTTGCATCAAAAGTTTGGGTCTTCTCTGCAACTTTTCTGATTCCTGAGTCCTCTGCAGTCTTCCCTTGGGTAAGCTTGTCTTCTCCTATAGAAGCACCTCCTCTGGTTATAACACCGACTCTAGGGTATTCTCCATGAGGTTCAACATATATCAGTTGCACTTGCATTTCATATTTCCTGAAGCTTAGCCAACAACACGGGACAATCTTCTATAACATGTTCAAACGAGTTGCAGTAGCTGCAAGTAGTGCAAGGGTTCTGACAGTCCCTTGCAAGGTGTCCCAGTTGTGCACAGTTGTAGTAGATTATCTATCCTCGGCCTTGACCCATACCTCCTCCTTGTCCTCATTCTTTGAGTCCACCGCGAGGGTTGAAGTATCCTCTCCCATGGGAGTTATACTGCGTAGTGTTTCCTTCTTGCTATACTTCACTTTGAATTTTGTATATGTATCTTGACCTTTCATGCATGAGGTCATAAGCCCTACAGTCCCTATCATTGTGCCCCATGGATTTACAGAACGTGCAATACAAATTTTTGGGTGTCTTAACATATTTTTGCATGTAATAGAACTCACCAGGGTGATGTCTATTTTGACATACTTCGCACCAAGGTAAGGTGACTTTCTTCAAAGGGCTCGGAGATCTTGAGGCCAAGAATTCATGAAATAAGGGGAAATTCTCCTTGTCATGGCCTTCTGACTTGCATCTAACATACCAAATGTATTCTCTTTTATATTTTCCCTTGTCTTTCTTCATATCTTTGACCTGCAAAGACAAACTAGTTAGTTGACTCAAGATCTGACTCATACCTGAGATGGATTCTCCCATAGGGGTTGATTATAACTTCATGGTGATCTCCAACACCTCAGCCTATGAAGCAATATTCTGTTGCATCAGAGGAACTCTGATGTGTGGTAAGAGGGCAGAAATGAACTACTCCTTGTTCTGCTCATCTGGGAGATGAAAAGTCAATTGGCCTGTTAAGGTCTTGAATCTCTGGTCAAATTCCTAGATAAGTTCGACTATCTTCTGCTTGATGTCTTTCATCTCTGTAATACATTGTGACTTTGACTTGGGTTTCTTGAACTCTGCAATCAACGTATTCTTCATCTCGTTCAGTGCCTTAGGCTGTGCAAGTCCTTGGAAAAGCTTCATGTACCAGCTTAGCGCACTATCTCGAAGGGTAGTACTAAACTGGGTTCTTTTAAGAGCTTCGTCGGTGAAATTTGTAATATTCCATACGACTTCACACAGAAACCAGTGCTGATCAGGATCTTCAGATCCATCTCCCATAAAGATAGGGAGTCTCATCTCATCTTCCATAGATATTCCTAGGTTTCCTGTCTGAGTATGTGGTGGAATACTAGTAATAGTACTCTGAATAGTCCGGTAACTCTGATTACTCTGATTTCTTAATGTTTTTGAACCAACAGGAGTATTAATAGTACTTACTTCAATAGTCTGCGCAATTCCTGAGGTTTCTGGCTTTTCCCAACAAAGTTCTTCAACTTCCTCTTCCTATGCCCTAGTGGGTTCTGAATGCTCTTTCCGTCAAATCTGCATCTTCTCCAGTTTAAAAACCCTCATCTCCGTAGTTCTTCTTAAACAGGTTCACAAGATGAACTTCTCTGAACACTCTCCCATTGCGCGTATGTCCAGCCTTTGTGTCACTGTTGCTATCCGAATTCATGAACACTATCCTTTTTAAGTCCGATCGATCTACTGTATCTTCAATATGTTCTTCTCATGCAATAGCATCTTGATTCTCAACTTCAGAAAATGTAAAAATTTTCCTCTGGGTCCCTTGAAGAAATATCTCTCAGCTTGGTTATATGACTCTACTCTATCAACAACAAACTCGGTGATGTACCCTCCAATGGTGCTATCAAACTAGTGATCTACTGCTCTTGACATGGCATTGTCAACTCTCTTGACCTTATTGATCAACGTCGACGTCCAAACTACAGGAGGTCTAGATCTGACCTCAAACTGGGTATCTACCAACCTCGCTAACCACTCGTATAGTTCCTGATGGATTCCTCCAAAGAATATCTCATGTATATCAGTAAAAATATGTCTCTCCAACCAATCCTCTGTACTAAGATTAGGGTTATTGTTTCGGGCTTCAACGAAGTCATTTTACTGATCCTCTATCCACTTTTGAATCTATGTCTTTGATGGAAACCACCTTGACATTCCCTCAAGAATATTCATGTTCTGGCAATGGAACCATTTTTTGGCACAGGGGCAGACCCAGGGTTCATCTCCAAGAGCACACCAACAAGCCCTAACTACTGGCCCTTTCGGCTACACCTGCAAAGGAGATGCAGTCTCACTCGAAGAAAATATGGGGGGTTTGCATGATAGAGATGTATACAACTAAGATAAATGTCAAGTGGATCTAATACTGGAACAATACAACATGCATATATTACTTATCAACTTATATCTACTTCGAACAACTATAGATATGATCTAACACAACAATGAAATAACAGTGTATCAATGAAAAATAACATAGCAACAATCATACTCAACAAAATATATGCATGGTTCCCCCTCTCTCTAGGGCTATGTCCACATAACTGTTCTTTATAATATATTAAGATGAAGCATACAGTTATGATCTATGCTCTTAGGAAATAGACCTTCTCTCTTCTTCTCTCAATCTCTTCCCTTCCTGCACACCCAGCTGTAGGACTTGATCTTCGCACCCAGCTAAAGATCTTACAATACCAGAAGGCTCTTACTCTTAGCACTTCTCTCTCTCACAGTACTTCTTACTCAATACCAATAAAAATCACAATCCCAACAATTATCTTACCAACCCAACCCAGGTCCTCTTGACCTTTATTTATACTTTACAATATCTCATCGACATCCTTAGGCTGAAGCCTAAGTGTCAAAACCCTAGATACAAAAACCCTAGGTGTCTAAAACCCTAGGTCAACTTGACCCGCATTTTTAGGGCTTCGCCAACTTGTCTTTCCTTCCTTTTCGTGTGGTTCTGCAAAGCATCTAACGGTGGATTTTTCCACTTGTTGAGTTGCCCACGGTCCTTCTTCCTTACTAACCTTTCATCCTCGATCTCCTCATCCAGTAGATTTCTTTTTCGGACTTTGCTCCATCTTTTCTTCTCTTTTACTCACTTTGACCTAGTAACAGTCATTGTGTCTTATGCGAAGTTCTTGTTTTGCCTTTTCTTCCTTTATCTTTTCTTCCTTCCATAACCAAGGGCCAACAAGGATGTATAATTTCCCCACATAATCTTTGAGATCATCCATGTTTGCAACAACATTCATAATGGGTGTCTCATTGTCATAATTCGTTGTTTTCCATCTATAGAATCTTTGTAGGAACTCTCTTGAAATGTCATGGAACTTCCAATTCGCCCACGACAAATGTCATGCACCGACCCCGCTTAGTGAGCAATGAATGGGGCCAACATTGAAACTTCATCAATATGTGCCAGTATTCATCGCAATTTGACACGGTTAGACTAGACACATGCCTTGGTAGTATGGGAGGGTTTCAAGACTCAAGCATGTATATTGATATCCCCAAACAATCTTTGAGATCATCCACATTTGCAACAACATTCATCATGCACATCTCATTGTCATCGTTCGTCATTCCCTTCTATATAATTGTTGTCAGAACTATCCTGAAATTTGACATGGAACTTCCAATACACCCATAAAAAATTTATTCCACCAAACCCGTACAATGAGCAGTGTTGGCATAGGGGCAGACCCAGGGTTCAACTCTAACAACGCACCAACAAGCCCTAGCTACTGGCCCTTTAGGMAACACCTGCGAAGCAGATGCAGTCTCACCTGAAGTAGCAATAGGGGTTTGCAGGACACAAGTGTCTACAAACAGAGGAAATGAAAAGTGGATCCAAAACAACACACAGATAGATAGTTAATCTTTACCAACTTAAGCCTACTTTGCACAGTTATTTCTCAGATCTAGCACACTAATGAAACAATAGAATAACATAAAGAAAAGAACACAACATCAACCAGAGAGGACAACAAGATATACACGGTTCACCCTCTCCCTAGGGCTATGTCCACAAAACTGTGTTTCTTGATATATTATAGAAAACACACAGTTCTATCTATGCACTTAGCTTGTAGATCTCTCTCTGTTTATCATCCTTTCCCCCCTCCCTGTGCACCTAGCTGCAGGGTTGTTCTTCGCACCCAGCTGAAGATCTTATGATACAAGAATATTCTCACAACAACAATAATCACTTAACATCAACAACACAATCCACTTCGAACGAACTATTGACCCACCCTCTCAATTCTCCTAGACCTTTATTTATAAATTACATGACAAATGTCTAGGTGTCAAAACCCTAGATTCAAAACCCTAGGTGTCTAAAACCCTAGGTCAACTTGCCCCTCATTTTTAGGGTGGTCTTTCCTTCTTTCTCGCGAGGTGCTCCAAAGAATCTGTTGGTGGATTTTTCCACTTGTTGAGTTATCCCCTATCCATCTTTCCTTGTTGATCTGTCTTCCTTGATATTCTCATTCAACGAATCCCTTTCCCTTACTTCACTCCTTCTTTTCTGCTTCTTCCGCCACTTCGACCTAATCTCAGTCAATGTGCCTTCCGCACAGTTCATACTTCGCCTTTCTTCCTTAATATTCACTTTCATCTATAACCAAGGGCCAATAGGCCCCCAAAAATCACATGTGACTCGTCCCAAGGAATTGTAGGGTTTAATCTTCTGTTTTAATTTGACTTTGATCTGCACAGAGCATCCTTTTCTTTCTACTCTATCCCTCCCCACTGTGTGCAAACTGTCTTTTCTATGTCTGGTACCCAGTTTCAACTGCACCTGGTACCTAGACCCTTATTCTTCTTCTGTTACTGAGAGCTACGAGGCAGCTGGTTTTCATAGTACAATTTCAACCAGCTCCCATTCACTAAACATTCCTTCCATTCTTCATTCAAAGTCTTCAACTGTGTAGCTCCTCCTTCTGTAACATAGGCAACCTCATATGGCCCAAGCCAATGTATCCTGAACTTCCCTAGATTCTTCATGAACTTGTTTTCATATACCAATACCAGATCTCCTTGCTTAAATGATTTCTTCTTGATATGTCTGTCATGGTAATCCTTCTCTCATTCCTTCTGTACCTGTTGATGAAATCCTGCAATAAACCTGTCTTCCTCTAGTTCCACCAACTGCGCAAGCCTCTTATGAACATCGCCAGTGTCATCCATATCTGTGAATGCTGCTATTCTTAGACTAGGAACCAAATATTCCATAGGGACCACGACTTCCACACCATAAACTAGTTTAAAGGGGGTATGCATTGTCATTTTCTTGCAAGTGGTTCTATAATCCCATAACACTACTGGTACTTTCAAATCCCAATCATCTCTGTTTACACTGCAAATATTCGTCAGCACTGTCTGCAAGATCTTATTGAAATCTTCGACTGTACCATTCGCTTGTGGGTGGTATGGAGTGCTCTTATGATGGTGGACTGTAAATTCCTAAGTCAGGGCTTCAATAGTCTTATTAGTAAAATGTGTACCTTGATCGATCATAAGGATCTTTGGGCATCCAAATTGGGTTATGATGTCATCAAATATGAACCACATAGTTGTAGTTGCACTACAATCCTTAACTTCTCTTGCTTTTGGTTTCAAGGGGATCTTCATTTTTCCTATGGGCCCTTTAATTCCCTTCATGTCGATGAACTTGGTTCGAAACAAGTCATGATATTCATGCAGTAGTTATGTAATCTTTTCAATAGTGGCATCATCCCAATAATCTCCAACGTTTGCGAGCTTAGGTGCTTGCTATGTTCCAATGTTAACTTTCTTGATTTTAATTGGTTGTCCAATGGAAGGTAGTTCAACTCCTGGTCCTTCTATGTCTCTCTGTCCTTCAATTTCTGTGATGTTCACATTCCTAGGATCATCGTCTTCATCATCATTGATATTGTAACAACCTTGCAATTTTTGAAGAGGTGTAGTCCATTCATATTCCTCTTGTTCAACAAGGAGATTAGGTGCCTCCTCAGAGACTCTTTGTCTTACAACTTGTAAAGATTGATCTATTGTGGGGTGCTGAATTTCAAATAAAAATGTAGCTACAAAGTTCTGAGTCATACCATACCAATCTACAATGGTGAGACACAGTTCTTCTTGAAGATACCAATTGATAGGCATAGTATCCATAGTGTTAATAAACTTATGCACCCACTGTTCCTGAGAAATGTTTCTCCAAGCCTCCTCAAAAATTCGCACATGGTCCTTCGGATAGCTCTGAACTGTGTATCAGAATTTTCACCCTTCGGCTTGTTCTGAAAAGTGGTCTGTAATCAAAGTGCGACATTAGACCTAGTCCACAATGTTCTTCTTGTGTGTTCCCCACCATCTTGTTGGAATTGATTTCAAGGCTTCATCCAGTGCCAACAACCTCTGTTGTAATGGTACAATTTCTTCAAATTCTAATAAGAAAGTTCCTAAATGATTTAAACCATCAAATGTGGGAAAATTACTTACTTCTGTGCCAATCCAACGAACTAACCTGGTCAATATAGCACACCTCCGCGCAGAAAATTCATACATTTTGTTCTTCCAGTTCTCCAGTGCTTCTTCTAAGTCTGATGAGCATGCACTCTCACTTCGCTATCTTAATTTTCCATCTACCGTAGGATTAATGTAATCTTGATGTCTTGCTGTCAATTTATATATATTCTCTAGCTCATAAGCATGGTCTTCTTCTCTGATGGATTTTATGTATCTACGACCTTCATCAGGATCAAGAGGTGAAATGACCCTAAGGCCATCACCTTCAAATGTCATTATTATTTTATTTAAGTCAACAATAGTGGAATTGTTGAAATTCCAATCAATTCCTAACAGCGCACGATAAGGACAGTTATCATCAACTATCTCAATCATCTCGAAGTCCACAAACGTCATTACCCCATCAATGTCCATAGGGACATGCTCCATTCTTCCAAAGGGACTTACTACCTGTTGATTATCCATATTGAGCATCATAGGGGAGTAAATCAACTTAGGTTTTCCCATTAGTGCCCAGGTCTGCTTCGTCATAACATTGAATTATGACTCTAAGTTGAGGACCACGTAATCTATGTCATAGTCTCCAATCTGAGCATTAAGGTGTAGTTCCTTGTTTTTCCTTGTCTTTCTAGATGCTTTATGTACTGCTGTATTCAACAGAGGATCTACCCTCCCTATCTCATATTGTCTGATCAAGTATTGTAATTCTTGCACATCTTTTTCATCCTTAATCAAATTAATGCAAGTACATAAGAATTCCATAAGATTGCTTACCTCTTTTCCTTGTCCAAGTGAGGCAGACTAACCAAATGCCAGAGGCATTCCACATTCTCTCACTTCTGGTTGTGCCTTTGATGAAGAATCCTGATCTCTTCCAGATTCTCTTCTTTCCTCTTCAAACGTCTTCTTTTCTTTCCTTGGATCAAACACTCGTGCCTTCTCTGTAGCTCTTCTGGCCCTCGATTATTCTGTAGTCTTCCCTAGAGTCACTCTGTCTTCTCCTGTAACAACACCTCCTCTAGTGATAACAATGACTCTGGGATCCTCTCCATGAGGTTCTGTTGAGATTGGTTGTACTTTCTAGTTTCCTCTTCGTCTCTCTTGAAGTTTAGCTAACAATACCGGACAATATTCAATAACATGCTCAAATGAGTTGTAGTAGCTGCAAGTGGTACAAGGGTTTTTACAATCCCTTACCAAGTGGCCTAGATATGCACAAGTATAACAAATGATCTGACCTCGACCCATGCCTCCTCCTCTTCCTCTTCCTCTAAATCCACCGCGAGGGTTTAAGTTTCCTCTTCCTGGGGAATTAAACTACATAGTATTTCCCTCCTACTGAATCTCTCCTTGAATTCTATATGTATATATTGACCTTTCATGCAAGAGGTCATAAGACCTACAACCATTCTCATCATGCCCCACAGATTTACAAAATGTGCAGTAAATATTGGTAGTTGTCTGGACATATTTTTGCATGTAATAGCATTCACCAGGGGGATGTCTATTTCTACATACCTCACACCAGGGTAGAGTAACCTGCTTCAAAGGGATCAAATATCCAGAGGCAAAGTACTCATTAAATAGGGGACAGTTCTCCTTGTCATGGCCCTTTGATTTACATCTGATACAACAAATGTATTATCTCTTATATTTTCCCTTTTATTTCTTCATATCTTCAACCTCCAGAGATAAGCTAGTTACCTGACTCAAAATTTGACTCATACTTGAGCTGGATTATCCCATAGGGGCTGATTCTAGTTTCATGGTGATCTCTAGTGCCTCAGCCTGCGAAGCAACCTTCTGTTGCATCAAAGGAACTCCGATGTGTGGTAAGAGGGAAACAATGAACCATTCCTTGTTTTTCTTGTTTCGGATCTGAAAACTCAAACGACCTGTCAAGGCCTTAAAACTCTAATCAAAATCCCAAACATGTTCAACTAGTCTCTGCTTGATTTCTTTCATTTTTGTAATGAACTACGACTCCGACTTGGGCTTTTTGAATTCTGCACTCAATGTTGTCTTGATATCATTCAACGGTTTAGGTTGTGCAACTCCTTTAACAAACTTTATGTACTAGCTCAATGCACGGTCTTTCAAGGTAGTACTAAACTGAACTCTCTTTACAACTTCATCACTGACCTGCTTGATACTCCATACAAATTTTCATAAAAACTAGTGTTGATCAGGATCTTCAGATCCATCTCCTTTAAAGATAGGTAGACTCATTTCATATGCAATAGGTATTCCTAGGTTTCTTTACCGAGTATGTGCTGAACTATTTGTAACAGTTCTCTGAGTGCTCTGGTAACTCTGACTACTCTGGTTACTTAATGCTTCTAAAACAACAGGAGTAATAGTACTTACTTCGACAGTCGACACAATTCCTGAAGTTTCTAATTCTTCTCGACGAGTTTCTTCAGTCTTCTCTTCCTTTGCCCCGGTGGACCCTGAATGTCCCTCATTTAATAAATATTCTTCTTATCCACTGTAGAACCCTTCATTCTTTGCCAGTGGTTCGTGGCTCTTCTCAAACAAGTTTACTAGAGGAACCTCTTAGAAGGTTCTCCCACTGTGCATATGTCCCACCTCTGTGTCGTTGTTGTTGTCTGAATTCTTGAACATTAGCTTTTCAATATGACCAATTATTGTATCTTCAAGATGTTCTTCTCATGCAGCATCTTGATCTTCAATTTTAAAAAGTGTAAACATTTTCCTCTAGGTCCCTTAAAGAAATATCTCTCTTCTTGGTTATATGACTCTACTCTGTCGATAACAAAATCGGTAATGTATCCTCCAATGGTGCTATCAAAACAGTGATCTACTTCTCTTGACACAACGTTATCAAATCTCTTGACCTTCTTGATCAGCACAAACATCCAAACCACAGGTGGTCTAGATCTGATTTCAAACTGGGTATCTGCTAATCTGGCTAACCACTTGTATAGCTCTTTATGAATTCCTCCAAAGAAAATCTCGTGTATATAAATAAAAATATACCTTCCCAAACAATCCTCTGTACTAAGGCTAGGGTTGTTATGAGCTTCAACAAAGTCTTTCTCTTGTTATTCTATCCACTTATGAATCTCTGTATTTGATGGAAACCACCTTGAAATTCCCTCAATAAGATCCCAATCCCAAAAATGGAACCATTTGTTGGCACAGGGGCAGACCCAGGGTTCAACTCTAATAGCACACCAAAAATCCCTAACTATTGGCCCTTTTGGCAACACCTACGAAGCAGATGCAGTCTCACCCAAAGTAGAAATAGGGGGTTGTAGGACACAGGTGTATACAACCATAGGAAATGCAAAGTGGATCCAAAATAACACACAGAGAGCTAGTTATTCTTTACCAATTTAAGCCTACTTCACATAGTTATATCTCAGATCTAGCACAATAATGCAACAATAGAATAACATAAAGCAAAGAACACGACATCAACCACATAGGACAACAAGATATACGTGGTTCACCTTCTCCCTAGGGATACATTTACAAAACTGTTTTTCTTGATATATTATAGAAAACATATAGTTCTATCTGCACACTTAGCTTGCAGATCTCTCTCTCTTTCTCTTCCTTTCTCCCCTCCCTACGCACTTACCTGCAGGGTTGATATTTGAACCTAGATAAATATATTACGATACAAGAATATTATCACAACACAATACTCTCACAAAAACAATAATCACTTAACATCAACAACACAATCCACTTCGAACGAACTATTGACCCACCCTCTCGATTCTCCTATACCTTTATTTATACATTACATGACAAACGTCTAGGTGTCAAAACCCTAGATCCAAAACCCTAGGTGTCTAAAACCCTAGGTCAACTTGACCCACATTTTTAGGGCTTCGCCAACCTATCTTTCCTTCTTTCCTGTGAGGTGCTCCAAAGCATCCTTCCACTTGTTGAGTTATCCCCAATCCATATTTCCTTGTTGATCTTTCTTCCTCTATCTTCTCGTTCAATGGATCGCTTTCCCTTACTTCGCTCCTTATTTTCTTCTTCTTTGACCACTTCGATCCAATCTCAGTCAATGTGCCTTCCGCGCAGTTCATACTTCACCTTTCTTCCTTAATCTTCGATTTCTTCTATAATCGAGGGCCAACAAGCAGTGAGTGGGGACACCATTGAATTGTTTTCAATTTGTGCCTGTATGCGTCGAAATTTGACATGGTTAGATTAGACACATGCCTTGATAGTATGGGAGGGTTTCAATACCTAAGGATGTTTGATGTCCCCGCATAATATTTGATATCGTCCATGTTTGCATCAATGTTCAATATAATGGATGTCTTATTGCCATCATTCATCATTTCCATCTATAGAATATTTGTCGGAACTCTCTTGAAATGTCATGGAACTTCCAATCACCCATCACAAATGTCACATTTGTGGTGGATGAATTTCAACGTTGGACCCATTCACAGGTCATTGTTTCCCATCATGTACTCTAGCCCTAGTACAATATCTTTTAATAGTTATTTCTTTTAAATTTCGACCGAGAAAATTAAAACGAAACGAGGATGAGATGCATCGATATATAGAGTGGGTGTGTGAGTGATATTTGAGTCTGGAAACCCTTCCATATTGTCAAGGAAATGCGAACAATCTATCCATGTCAAATTTCAGCACATACAAAAACATTTTGAAAGAATTTCAACGTTGGCCCCATTCACAGGTTATTGTTGCCCATCATGTACTAATCTAGCCCTAGTACAATGTCTTTTAGCTGTTTCCTTTAAAATACGACCGAGATGCACATCCCCTCATCTACTAGTACCGCAAGGGAATGCAATAACATTGATAAAGAAGTACTTGATTAATCGCACAAGATTCAAGTTATTTTATGTCTTTGTTTTTTTCTCTCATCTAAGTACTCTTTTTCTCCATAAAGAATAATAGTACAAAATCATTATTTAAATATGAAATCTCATCAATATCCTTCTTCTTTCCAAGAAAAAAATCATGGGCCTAATTGGCATGATGTTGGTTTTGAACGACACAGACGATGAATATAAAGCGTGGGTGTGTGAGTGATCTTTGAGTCTAGAAACCCTCCCATATCGTCAAGGCATGTGAATAGAATATCCATGTCAAATTTCGGTGCATACAGAAACATTTTGAAAAAATTTCAACGTTGGATCCATTCATAGGTCATTGTTTCCCATCATGTACTCTAGCCCTAGTAAAATGTCTTTTAATAGTTGTTTCCTTTAAAATTCGACTGAGAAAATTAAAACAAAATGAGGACGAGATGAGATGACATATAGAGTGGGTCTGTGAGTGATCTTTGAGTATATAGATGAATGAATGAAATTCTCTTGGTTTCGAGAATAATTTATTCTCTACTAAACAAGGCCAACCACGTGAAGGTGGAAGCTCATATGGCCCCTGCCCCCCCTCACATCACTCTCAATTCCCCAATACTCGATCTACAAAATAGAAAATAAACAAAAGCCACATAGTAATCATGCATAGAAATTACGAAAACAAAAATGAAATAAAACTTAAAAACATGTAATTTACCCACATAAAAAATTATTTAAAGAGAATAATTCATACAAATTAAAATATATGGTTATGTACTTCATCGACCAACACAACATTTGTATAATCCTTCTTCTGTATTGGTTATGTACTTCATCAATCAACACAACATTTGTATAATCCTTCTTCAGATATTCTTCTTGATCATCCAACTCACATTTGTATCAACATCCAATTCAAAAACAATGTTGAGGTTGGATTGATGATATCATCATCATCATCAATGTCATTTTCTTCGAGCATATCTTCATCATATCAAGCCATCAAGAACCTGACGATTGTCTCCTAATGATGGTTCATCTTCTCTCCGCCTCTTCATCCTCCACCCATATTCTTCCCCTTCTCTAGACTACACCATCTTCTTTCTTCAATATCATCTTCTTTATCTACAATATGGGAAAATGATTATCATAACAAAAAGAGAAAAATAACGAAATGAGTGTTGTTAACACAAGAACCAACATTCTAATATTCATGGTTGTTACAAAAGAACCAACCATAGGAAAAATGCTAGCTGTTACTCATGACATGAGTCAGCATCATGTCTCCCACATATCCTGAAACATTCATTATTAAAAATACATCATCAATCAAAGCCAAAGTTCAAATGCCAAAGGTTCTTCAAGATCCATGGCATGGTTTCATGAGGACATGCAACAAGTTGGGTTGGGGGGCATGTTGGGACTCGTAAATGCCATGTTATTATCCACCTTTCCCTTCACTATTCCTTACATTTCATCGCCCCATTAAACCTTCATCATACCATTTTCATAAATACATTTGGGTTTCACATCATTATTTTCCACTTTATTCATTTTTAGTATTAAAAGTGAATTTATGATTAAATATTAGGAAAATATACATGTTTTCATATATATCTCACTATGTGTGAGCTTTGTAATGTGTAGAATATGTGATGATTAATTCAAAGAGACTTATCGAATATCTCTTCCATCATTCCAAAGGAGATAATTATTCAAGCCTCTTTTCAAGGAGAAGATCATGGAGATTTGCTTGGAATATCTTATCTAAGATATATGAGAGATATGAGGATTTAAAGGATCATATCTTTTAATAATAGGAAAGTAGTTGAGAGTGGTTGAGAGAATAGTGGATCCCAATTATGAGATGGCTATCTCTTCATGACATAAGAGAGTGCTCTCTTCATGAGAGGGAATTAGAGTTGGAATTAGAAATTAGAATTCAATTAGGATGTGATTGTAACTGGGAGAAGGGAATTCCCAGCTTGTTATTCTTTCATGTTTTTTCATTTGACTATTGTAATATGATTTGAGATTGATATATATTGTATGAGCTCATTGTTGTTAACTCTTCATGTTGTATTTCCCTTATGCAATTACATGCTTTCCTAGTTAGTGTTTCAATGCTTTCTTAGATCACTTTGATTTCAGCAACATAGATTAGATTAGACTAGTTCTACTCCTACCCCAAGATATACAAGCAGGTTCTTCGTCAGCCTAATGCACTCGGGTTGACAATTAAATAGTTATGTAATTAATTAATATATATTTCTCTACCGGGACATTTTAAGGCCATATAAGCATCTTTCAATGTGCTAATAAACAACAGTCTATTCAAGAACTACATCTTCATGATCCCCGCACTGCGACACCTTCCATTCTACCAACAAATACATATTCTTTGCTCCAAAGAAGCCTAAATAAGCATAAAGAAGGTGTACCACAGCATCTCAAATAATGATTTCCGATCCAACACCAAGAACCACTACACATTCCTATTACATAGTTCATCATTTTGCAAGTGAAGGTATGTTGTTTTCAAGCTTTAATCATGAAATTCTCTATGCTGCTTTGAATATTTTGGAAAATTCCCTCACTTCATTTCCTTTTTCCTTCCATGACTCCACACTGTTGCATGGGGACATGCAACAAATTCAGTTGTGGGGGGGGGGGACTATATTCATAACCACCACATTTTCCACTATCATCATTCAATTTTCATCCCATTTACACTTCCCCAAAAATTTCTTTTTCCAACGATCCCCTGATACACTTTACTTTTCGCATTAATCTACACCTTTGGCATGATTCATAAAAGATAGAGAAAAGGCTTTCTTATGCTCAGTGATGATTACTTATGCACATTGATAGCTTATCTTTCCAGTGAATATATGGGTACAATTATTATCATAACAACAAGAGAAAAATGAATGAATGTTGTTAACACAAGAACCAATATTCTTATATTCATGGTTGTTACACAAGAACCAACCATAGGAAATGTGTCAGTCAAGTATTAGGAAAATATGGGAAAATGGATTATCATAATGTTGAAGAGAAAATAATGAAATGAGTGTTGTTAACACAAGAACCAACATTCTAATATTCATGGTTGTTACAAAAGAACCAACCATAGGAAAATGCTAGTCGTTACTCATGATCAAGCTACTTGCTCATGTCTCCCACATATCCTGAAACATTCATTATTAAAAATACATCATCAATCAAAGCCAAAGTTAAATGCTAAAGGTTCTCTAGAAGATCCATGCATGGTTGCATGAGGACATGCAACAAGTTGCTGGGGGCATGTTGGGATCCCTCAGAAATGTCATATTTCATCCACCTTTCCCTTCTCACTATTCCTTACATTTCATCATTAAACCTTCATCATACCATTTTCATAAATACATTTGGGTTTCTCACATCATTATTTTCCACTTTATTCATTTTAGTATTAAAAGTGAATTTATGATTAAATATTAGAAAATATGTACATGTTTTCACATATATCTCAATTATGTGTGAGCTTGTAATGTGTGTAGGAATATGTGGATGATTAATCAAAGAGACTTATTGAATATCTCTTCCATCATTCCAAAGGAGATAATTATCTCGCTTCTTTTCAAGGAGAAGATCATGGAGATTTGGTTAGAATATCTTATCTAAGATATATGAGAGATATGTGTGAGGATTTGAAGGATCATATCTTGTAATAATAGGAGAGTGGTTGAGAGAATAGTGGATCTAGAATTATGAGATGGTTATCTTCATGTATATAAGAGAGTGCTCTCTTCATGAGAATCCAATTAGACAATTAGGATTGAATTAGAGTTAGAAATTAGAATTCAATTAGGATGTGATTGCAATCAGGAGAAGGGATTCTTAGCTTTGTTATTCTTCATGTTTTGTCATTTGACTATTGTAATATGATTTGAGATTGATATATATTGTATGAGCTCATTGTTGTTAACTCTTCACATGTTGTATTTCCCTTTAGGCAATTTCATGCTTTCCTAGTTAGTGTTTCAATGCTTTCTTTAGATCAATTCTAATTTCAGCAACATAGATTAGATTAGGACTAGTTTTTACTTCACCCCCATATACAATGCAGTGCTTCACGCCTAATGCACTCGGTTGACAATTAAATAGTTGGGCAAGTATCAACGACATATATTTCTCACCGACATTTTCAAGCATTGCTAAGTGCCATCTTTCAATGCTACAACAACACCATTCACAACTACATATTCATGATCCTACACCAATGACACCTTCCATCTTCCATCAGTCACAGTCACATATTCTTTTTCCCAGCCATTACAGCAGTTGCGGCTCCGGTACCAGTCACGTTTTTTTCTTGATCCAGCAGCCGCAGCCACTACATTCCTATTACATAGCTCATCTACATTTTGGGTAAGGGAAGGTATGTTGTTTTCTAAGCTTTAATCATGAAATTCCTCTATGTTCTGAATATTTTGGAAAATTCTGCCACACTTCATTTCCTTTTCTTCCATATCTACACTATGTTGCATGGGGACATGCAACCGATCCAGTTGGGGGGGGGGAACTATATTCATAACCACCACATTTTTCCACTATCATCATCCGATTTTCATCCCATTTACACTTCCCCAAAATTTATTTTCCAATCCATCCACCGCGACTTTTATTCATATGCATTGATATGCATATTGGAATGATTCATAAAGATAGAGAAAAGGATTTCTTATACTCTGATACTTTATGCACATTGATAGCTTATCTTTCCAGTGAATATATGGGTACAATTATTATCATAACAACAAGAGAAAATGAATGAATGTTGTTAACACAAGAACCAACATTCTTATATTCATGGTTGTTAAAAAAGAACCAACCAAACCATAAGAAATGTCAGTTGTTATTAGAAAATATGGGAAAATGATTATAATAGCAAGAGAAAATAATGAAATGAGTGTTGTTAACACAAGAACCAACATTCTAATATTCATGGTTGTTACACAAGAACCAACCATAGAAAAATGCTAGCTGTTACTCATGAGCTGTTACTCATGTCTCCCACATATCCCGGAAACATTCATTATTAAAAATACATCATCAATCAAAGCCAAAAGTTCAAATGCCAAAGGTTCTTCAGAAGATCCATGCATGGCTGTACGAAGACATGCAACAAGTTAAGTTAGCATGTTGGGACCTCAGAATTCGATTTTCATCCACCTTTCCCTTCACTATTCACATTTCATCACCCTATTAAACCTTCATCATACCATTTTCATAAATACATTTGGGTTTCACATCATTATTTTCCACTTTATTCATTTAGTATTAAAAAGTGAATTTATGATTAAAAATATTAGAAAATATACATGTTTTCATATATATCTCACCATGTGTGAGCTTTGTAATGTGTAGGAATATGTGGATGATTAACTAAAGAGACTTATTGAATATCTCTTCCATCATTCCAAAGGAGATAATTATTCAAGCCTCTTTCAAGGAGAAGATCATGGAGATTTGTTGTGAATATCTTATCTAAGATATATGAGAGACATATGTGTGAGGATTTGAAGGATCATATCTTGTAATAATAGGAAAGTAGTTGAGAGGGTTGAGAGAATAGTGGATCTGAAATTATGAGATGGTTATCTTCTCTTCAAGGATCTCATGTATAAAAGAGAGTGCCTCTCTTCATGAGAGGGGAATTAGAGTTGGAATTAGAAATTAGAATTCAATTAGGACGTGATTGTAACTGGAGAAGGGGATTTTTTAGCTTTGTTATTCTTTCATGTTTTGTCATTTGACCATTGTAATATGATTTGAGATTGATATATTGTATGAGCTCATTGCTGTTAACCTTCACATGTTGTATTCCTCAGGCAATTTCATGCTTTCCTAGTTAGTGTTTCACGTTTTCTTAGATCGCTTTGATTTCAAAGAACATAGATTAGATTAGACTAGTTTTACTTCAGTCCTGCATAAACAGTGCACGTGCTTCATCAATTTACATACACCGGGTTGACAATTAAATAGTTGGGCAAGTACTATAACAACATATATTTCACCGACATTTTCAGATCTATCTTCATTGAGTGAGGAAGTTCAAGTAGAATAGAGGAAAGTGACATCTAGTAGGTCTAACAAGCAAAGATCAACTAGAGGCGAGAAGATCATAAGAAAATTCCATAGACACATGGAATTTTTCATAAAGGAGGATTATGTTCTTATGATCATGAGAGAATATATTACATTGAGGTTCCCTTGAGGTAAAAACATATAGTGAAATAATGGGTACCCAAAGATATTCCTAAAATAAACACTGAATTTTGTGTAAACGAAAGGATAAACCAGATTGCTCCATCATCATTACACGGTTTGGGGATATTTTCCATGGATGGAATAAAATTATGTTACATAGGATTAACTAAATTGATGGAGTATGTTGGACCTTGTTATATCTACATATATTGGATACTACTAGTTCAATATACAAAAAATATGCAAAGATATGGCTTTGGCTGCAAATTATATGCCAACAAAAATATAATGATAAAAAAAAGGAGCAATTGTCTATATTGATGGAAGGCCAAAAGCAAAGAGGAATATTGTAGGGTTTATAAAAAAACATGACTGCAACAACAAGTAAGCAACCCAATTGCATATTTCATGGGTGTGAAGGAAACTGTGTATTCATATGCACAAAACCAATAATAGCTACAAGGGAAGAGTGCTATTGATTGATTACAATTTGAATCGCATAGATACAGACATTGCTATTATGAGGGCAATTTGTATACTATTTTACCCAACCTATAAGCAATGACTCTTATATTTTATAATTTTCTTTAGCTATGTTCTTTTTAGTCACTCTTACTTTTTATATGTTTTTAGCATCCCATGTTTTTGTCCCATGCATATTCATGAACTAACTTTATTTCTCAAAAATTTGAATTTATTTCTCAACATCATGATCACGCTTCTAATTTTACTATAATGTGGTAGGATGATGATGGTAAATCAATAGCCTCAAAACAAGTAAACAAACAACAATTTTTGAATTGCATTTTTAATACACATTTTATTTCTCGGTGGTGATCAATTATTTTATTTTTTACATAACCGGAATACCATTTTTTTGTTGAAATATGTAGTTGACGGGCCATTATGTTGATGATGATTCACTCGATGAAAGGGATTTGTATGCATCCCTCAACCCTATGGTATCACTCAAAATATATCAACAAATTGAACACGGAACTGACTCACTTGTTAGACATTCTAGATCAAACTCCCAAAGTCGAAGAAAGGATCAAAGAATTATGACAAAAATTAACACATAGTGCTAATAACCATAATTTAAAGTGACATTTTTTTATGTCATAAGATCAATTATGAAAGCCTTATTTTAAACTTTTACATTATCTAAACAAAAAAGGTTTTCTTTCTTATATAGATATTTTTGATCTTGTTAACCCCTATGCATGGTGTCAGTAGTATTGGCATTGCACATATGCCACATGGTACCGAAGTAGGCCCTCATATACCTTCCAGGACACAACTATTCATATCTCCACCTTCCACACCATTAAGGGAGCCATGACACGCACCTAGAGGAAGCCACACATGTAGGATCTAGAGGTGGTGACGGAGATGAGGTTGATTATTTGGAAAACTATATGGTGATATAGAGTCCTATGATGATTCCATAGAGGGAGTGAAAGGCCCTCATTGAGGAATTAAAAGAGAAGAAATTGATAGATTAAGGAAAAACACCCTATGGTCCCATAAGGTAAATTACAACTCAATTCAATACCTTAATTTTTTTATCTAAATAAAAGTGTGGCATATATTAACATACTGAAACTTTTGATGATAGGTTAGATTAACACTTCAAATGAAACAAAAGCAAGTCTTGCTAAATGTTTCCAGCATAGGCTAGGCCAGGAAGGCTACTTGAAGTTGCAAATACTTATCAGTACCCAAATATCTTATTTGTATCACCTTCAAAATTTTAGGTAATTGCAACGAACAACATTAAAAATACATACTCTTTATGCAATGTAGGGTGATGAGTTTGATACTAAAACCATGGAGGAAGACCTCTAGATTGGCTACAAGTACGACTATAAAGTTGTAGTTGAACACCTAAAAAGCTTAAAGTGCTTACTAAGAACCACTTTGCAGGATAAGGTAAATCCAATCCAATCCACATTAACCTTTCATTATTAATATAATATAGTCATGTTTGATATCATCGATAAATTTAATGTGTTACAACTTTGTTATAACCAGGAGAGCAACATTGTAAACCAACCAACTAGTATTGGAGAGTAATGTGTTGATAGCGGCTTACAACTAGAAGATGGTTCTCCCATACAGTCCCAATATTCCACGGGGGTGAAACCCCACGATGGTGCTAATGACCGAGGCACATGATTGTAATATGGTTGTATTTTAATCTTATACAACCAAACACGTTGATGTTATACCCACTTCTTAGTATCAAATACATGAAACTCTTATAAAAAAAAGTTAGGACTTGGAAAAATAAGCATAGGTAAGTTTTAAACAACAAGGATCACTTCCATTCCTTAGTATCAAACACATGAAACCATTATTGAAAATTTAATACTTTGAAAAAAAACATAGAAATCATGTGAAATCATGGAAGTGATACTAGCTTAGCAGATAAAATATCTTTCATCAAGATAAAAAAAAAACTTTCCTTTCTATCCAAATCTTTAGAAAGCTTCTCATACTCATGACTTCTACCCAACCACCTAGTTATGACACAAGGAAGCTAGTATCCTTCACCCCAAACCACCTTATAATATACTTTTTTCAAAGTCCCATTGACCTATTTTGGTCATGCATTGGACATTAATAAAATTTTTCTTATCATATCTTATAAAATGCATTCTCAATTTGACTTTTGCAATGATCTGTAGAGTTTTTTTTATCATTACTATTCTCCACATCATTGCCTTTATCAAGGTAATGATGTCAGATAGGTGGTGGCATGATTAAAACTTTAAAATGATTAGAATGCCATTCTCATTGAAAAATTTGTCTATGTGATAATGATTGTCTATGAAGTTACGAACCATTGCAACTAATCACATCATATATTCATTAATAAATTAATAGTGGTAAGTGAATGGTAATAATTGTATGTATGACATATGTGTGCAAGGCTAATAAAATAAAATGGAATTAAAAAATAAACTATCATAGATCCATCTTAAATCCTAGTTTCTTTAAGCTTTGAGATGTTTGCACTTGTTTTTTGTTTCTCCTTGTATGTGCTTAATAGATATGGGATTAATATGTATCTATGATAGTTAGCAACAATACTTGCATGTTGCATACCATAAATATCAATCAGGTATAATAAGGTGGTAATTTTTAATACTTTACATGCCCTTTTAATTTCATAGTCATTTATATTATAAATTTCAGTGATACAACCCCAAGTTGATATTAGAAAGTGACTAAGCTAAACAAGGACTTATTTAGTGTGTGGAAGCTAACTTTGATGGTTAAGTCAATAGAAAAGTATAATATGGGATCTAGGTAGTTTTTCAAAGGAACATGAGTAACTCAAGAGAATTATTGCAGTGATGTCCATGTTTTGAAGTATTTTGTTTTTATTTGATGTCCCATGAGGGAAGATTCCCACAAGTTTCATTTGGAAAGAAGGAAATGATTGTTGTACATAAATATTAAGTGATTTTTGGAGCTAGAAAATATATAGAATCAATGGAACATAGATGATTGTTATTACAAGGAGACGATGGTTATCAAAGACTACAAGAAAATTTGCAGAATTCTCTCTCTTTTCCCCAACTGATTATCTTCCATTGTTTCCACCTATGTGATTAATTACAAGGTTTCTGTGTTTATATGTTGATGGGAAATTACCTATGTTTCATTTTGAACCTTGAATTTTTTTGAATATGCACTTTTTTAGGTCAAGAAACATAGAGCTTTAAATAATTTGTGAGATTAAAATTATATCATTGCAAATGAACTAAGAGCAGAGAGAAAGAAACAACTGAAGAATAAGAATGCATCCAAAATCAAATCTTTAGTTGAGGATGTAAGATTTGCTTATGCATATCCAATTTCATAAACTATTTAGAAATATTTATTAAATAATAGAGCATTTTAACTGTAATTTTAAAGTAATTCAACGTTTTGATTTATATTTTCTTTCAAAGAGATTGGATTGATTTATTTTCATCTAGAAAATGGTTTATTACCTGCAAAATCTTGAATGCAACTATTTTCTCCATCTCTGAAAATTAATATATTGGGTTTACTTTTTATTTTAAAATTTTACAATGGTGAATCACTCCAATGTTTTGAGAATCATGACTGGAAATGAGCCTTGATGAAGGGGAAATCCATAGGGTGGACTAAAATGTGATGCCAAAAAACCTTTGCTTCAAACACTTGTTCAATTGAAAAGGACAACAATCATGCATACATTTTTCTTCATGTGTGTTTATCCTCTCTTTATTGTTAGATGTTCTAGAGTCATGTTTGGTATCTGAGATTCACAAGATATAGTGCAAAGAATCACTTCGATAAAAAATGAATAGGAATCACTTGAGTTAAATTACAAATGAGAGTGAACATTATTGTTGGCGGAGGAGCAAGGGAAACCCTAGCCTGAAGCTCATGCGAACCCCTGCCTGACAGTTTCAGACCATTCTGTCGCCATCAAACCATTCGTCGGTGAACGCACTCAGCGCTGAACCTGGTCCATAGAAATGAGCAGAGAGGAGGGGGGGAAACCCACCTCTTACAGCAATATCACTGCTAATGAAAAAACCGGCACAAGATCGAGGAGACCTGCTTTTGAGCCGCCGTCACAGATCCGGGAGGAGCTTCTCGCCCAAGAACAGGGACTGCGCAAGGAGATGGACACAGACGCCAGCACCTCCCGTCCCAAAACTCCGCGCAGCTGGGAGCCTGGCAAGTGTATACCCCAAATGGACCGAGCGCCCAGATACCTCATCAAATCGACCAGAGTCGGGGAGCACACCCAATTTATGCAGGAACATGCTCTCAT
>SNQJ01S0053789.1:12820-36573 GCA_010110895.2 Picea sitchensis
CGCCCCTTTTTCAGGGGCACCATCGTGGTCTCTTTTCCGCACATCCCCTCTCAGCAGTTCTGCAATAAATTTAAACTGTCACTTTCATTCATTGACCTCTTCCTGCAGGTCCATTTCATCACATATTCATACTTATGAGTTTTGCCATAGTCCTTGGCCAGTTCAGTTATATTTACAATCTAGGGGAAACAGGGTGTTACAAAAACACTACAGGAAATTAAGACAAAATAGATCTGAGTGTTGACAAAAATGGTCTACTACGATTTAAAAACAGAATATACATACCAGATTCGGCAGAATTAAAGTTAACAGTTTTGGATGAAGTTCATAAGAAATTGTATTCTGGTCATCCGGGATACCAGAAAACGATAACAACACTAAGAAAGATATTTTATTGGCCTAATATGAAGGGCAAAACAACATAATACTTAGCTAAGTGTCAATATTATCAACAGGTAAAAGTTGAACACGAGCATCCAGACGGCCTGTTGCAGCCCTTACATGTGTCGGAATGGAAATGGGAGACTATATCACTAGACTTTATTACAGGTTTGCCTAGAAATTAGAAACAAAATGATTCTATTATGGTGGTAATCGATAAACTTAGTAAGTCTGCACACTTTATTCTTGTAAAGTCTACTTTTAAAGCTATTAACATTGCTGAAATATTCTTGAAAGAAATGTTTAGACTGCATGGTATTCCTAGAATGGTGATTTCGGATAGAGACGTAAATTTTACATCTGCATTTTGGAAAGAAGTGTTTGCAGGGTTAAATACTAACTTGAATTTCAGCACGAGTTATCATCCACAAACGGATGGACAGACTGAACGAACAAACCAAATCGTACAAGATATGCTCCGCATGTACGTAAGAACAAAACCAAGCAAGTGGGAAGACTACCTGCACTTGGTAGAATTTGCATATAACAATGAGTACCAAACTTCGGATAAACTGAGCCCTTTCGAGGTACTGTACGGCCGAAAGTATACGAATCCAATTAGCTAGGATAACCCAGTTGACAGACTCATGGTTGGACCAGAGATGCTCCAAGAAATGGAGATCACGGTAAGAAAAGTACAACAAAACTTGAAAGAGGCATAGGACAGACAGAAAAGTTACGCGGACCAGAAAAGAAGACACTTGGAATTTCAAGTGGGAGACCACGTCTACTTAAAATTCAAAGCATGGAAAAGTTCATTAAAGCTAGGGAATTGTGCCAAGTTGGCACCCAGGTTTTGTGGGCCTTTCGAGATATTAGCTCGAATAGGACCCGTAGCATACCAACTTGCACTTCCAGCCAATCTAAAAATTCATAATGCATTTCATGTTTCTTTGTTAAAGAATTATGTTCATGACCCTACTCATATGATCGATTGGAACCTGGTGCAGGTGGAACCAGAAGGCAAGTTCCAAGCGGAACCTCTGCGCATTCTAGACCGGAGAGAAATAACACTTCGAAACAAAGTTGTCGCTCAGGTAAAGGTGCAATGGAAGCACTTTAGCCCTCAGGAGGTCACTTGGGATTTGGAGGGAGATTTGCGGCAATCTCATCCAATCATGTTCCAATAAAGGAACGAACACTGAGGACAGTGTTTTATTGAAGGGGGAAAGGATGTAACATCCCCAAAAATAAATTATTTTTGAATTTGAAATTTCTTAGGAAAATTATTTCGTTTTTGGTAAATTTGAAATTGGAAAAATTTTGCCATTAATGGAAATTCCGAATTTCAAATTTGGTTAATTGTAATTAATGATTATGACTATTGGGAAGAGATCTGATTTGACCCAACTAACTACTTGACTATGACACTTGTATGAAACAAAATATTTTATAATTATTGTTGAAGGACAAATGGAACAACCATGTTAAAATCAGTTGACCATGACTCCATGAGTAGGGAACATGTTGGAACTATCTCAGGGTTGGTTGTTAAAAGTGGAAAATCAAGAATTTGGCCATTGGCAGTCCCTGAAAATCAGGGATTTGGAAAGCTGCGAAAATTCCCAAGGGAAAAAAGACTTAGGCACTTTTGCTTTTGGATATATAGCATATGTGAGGAGGCAGGACGCTGCCTAGTATGCTGGGGAAAACTATTGATCTCTTGTTGTTATGAACATTGATTTCTCAGTGTGAGGCAAGGATAATTTGTTGAGACTAAAGGACTATTGTTGAGGATAAGTTCTGAGTTCGCCCTCATGGATTCATAGTTAGGCTAGGGGGAGAACGTGACAAGTGATTTGGTTGTTCTGTTCTAAGGTTGGGAGGAACGTGGATGTTCCATTTGTTATTCAGTAACTGTTCAGATATGTCATCCTACTATTTTCTCTAGTTGAAGGTTATATGGTTAATAACTAATAGATTGCATCTGTTTAATTCTGGTTAGGAATATTTCTATGGATGAAAATCTGGTTGAATATTGTTGAACTTAAGGACTGACCAAAAGGCCTCTAGATTAATTCTAAGTGGATCATCTCTGTTGGATTTGGTTTTTGGGTGAATGTTGTTTTCATTGGTTATACTAGATGAAAGGATATATTTGGTTAACATCTAGAAGAATAGTTATGTAGATTTGATTCCTGGTATAATGAGATAAAAACTGTAGGACAAATCCTCACAATGTAATCATATTTACTGAGTAAACAATCTATAAGTGTAATGTGAATGGGATCGAATTGTGTGTGTGTGTATATATATATATATAAGTATGCTTATGTGCCTGTAGGTAACTATACACAGAGCCATAGTATTAATTGGGATTTCCATTCATGTACCTATTAAACTAGAATCAAACAAAAACAATGTATGATAGAAATCACGATCTATATATAGAACAGTATGAATTATAATGGAAATAAACATCTACAGACTTATTCCATAAAGTTTTAGATGCTAGATTGAGAAAAAACTGAATGCGTATTTTCCTATTTTCTTTACGAAATTACCATTGGATCGAGTCTGTACAGATTTGGTTATTCATAAACAAATTTCTCTATTCTGATATAAGATAATGCAAAAATAAAAGACTCTGTAAAGGACAAATAATCCGGAGACATACAAGTTGCGTAAGCATATAACTATGTCTGTAAATTTCGCAGCTACAAGAATGACCAAAGTAAAATGGTTCGAATTATTATATAATATCAAAATAATCCCGAAAGTAGAAGAGGAGTAAAGCTTCAATACACGAATATATCTTAATTACTGGATACAGAGTCCTGAGTAAAAGCATATCCAATATACAGAAATAAAGACTTTGAAGTGGTAAATATGTCAACAATGTCACAGTAAGGGATTGACCCTTAAGTCCCCTTAAGAAGAAGGGATTGTAGAAATAACCAATTACATAGGAGACTAGTACATCTTCTACCCACAATAATTGTATACTATGACTAATTTATCTCATTCGATAGAACCTGAGATACTACTTTTGTGGAAGAGTGCGGTAAACAGGAGCCCGAATACCTCTTGCATAAAGCGATGTCCTGGAATCCAAGGATATCGAAGGCGTCCAAATCCTAGAGAGATCAAGAAGGTTTTATTAGTATCAATTAACGAAATAAAATAACTGTAAGAAAAAATTATTACACAAATGAACTTTTCAGACTATACTTAGCTGATGGACTTCAGAAGTAGATTTTGTCCTTTCTCCTTGTATCCATGGAAGGGTCGTCGCAGAGTCGAAAGGATGGAGAGGGCTAAGAGTCGCCTGATCGGTACCCTCGCAGTTAAACAGGGCCCCATCATTAGATTGTAGCAAACAAAGTTGAATCATTCATTTTTTAGAAAAGAAGTGAATAATCATATGCTAAACAAGAGTAACTAATAAGTATTGTGCATTAATAAATGTGACCTGTAGGGTCGCCCCTTTTACCACAGAGTAAGAATTCCTAGCTAATTTTAATTCAGTTCGGAAACAAACGAAATGAAGTCGCGGATAAAATCTTGAGCACATGGGAGATCTTTCCCTTGAAACAATTTTTAAAATAATAACATAACAGAGTTAGACACCCAAGACTGTCGGACCACAGGCAAGGGTAACTCCTCATCCATCCTCGAGAACTTCGGGGTAACGGTATACAACAGAAAGCAAAAGGATTTTAATTTCACATGTGTATGTATTCATACGCGTTGCAGAAAAATAATAGCAGTTGTGTTACACAAACCATCCTTAATATGACTCATGAAAAGGAATCTGGAGGGTAGGTATACGAAGGTTAACTTCATCATCTAGATTTAACTCTCTTAGCTTCAACCCTTGCTCCAAGGAGTGGTTGGGAATGCGAAGAGCATGTCACCGGTCGAAGTAGCATGGGATTAATTAGACAAAGAGGACACTCAGTGTTTGCGATAAATAGGGTTGCAGAGAAGATGCCCTATGTCCTTTCTCAACAAACAAAAACCCGGGCAAGCACCAGAGAGATGCACCACAAGGAACTTGAAAAGATCGAAACCTCTACAAGGATTACAATTCTTCTTTGCATAACTGTAACTAAAGGAAAGACTCAAACTTAGGAACAACATAAGGTAAGTGGCCTTCCATACGGTCATAGATTCCAGAATTCCACTAAGAAAGATAACCCAAGAAGACTCACGCAATATACAGTCAATACTAAGAATCCAAACTATGTATTTCTAAAGCAACTTTATCTTCGAAGGGCTCAGATAAAAACTACCTTCCATACTCAGAAATTTTATTATAATACAGAAGGTTCCAAAAATTATTAACCAAAAGCTCTTACCTCGCTTAAAGAGGTTCCCGGTGGTAGTGGTCCGCCAAACGTTTTCCCACCAGAACGAGTCAACATCATAAGCACTGAAGATACACAGAGAAAAGATCGATAACCAGAGTAACCTCGAACACAGTCACAAGACACACAGAGCCAACATCAAGAATGAAACAATAGTCTTTGGGAAAACCATCTACTATTTTAATGACGATTAATGACGGCCTATACCTAAGCATCGTGGTTAGGGAAAGGTGGCAAATTTTCAGAGGGGCACATTAAAACATGCGATAGTCTCGATGGGGTGCATTATGAACGCCTTAAACGCTTTGGCAGAGTTTTCATTACACCATCTCGACCGTATCCAAGATAATCCCTCCTCGGACGAAGGAAAAATCGAAATAACAGACAGTCTGGATTATCGTTAAATCCTTATCCCTAGTTTGGTTAGAGTTATGTTACGTTCATCGGATTCTGTTAAGAAAGGAAAGGCCTTATGCCAAGAATTTGTATGGATGGGAACGAAACTTAAACATGAGTGAGTGATGTGTATAATTGGCCCTTACTTACCGCCTTCCAAGTTACAACGCTTGCACGTACTGGTTGTCACTTTGATAGTAATTTGGTCATTAAGTTCTCTGTCACCTATACCGAGGAAACGTATTTGTCACTTCAGAATTTAAGGATGTTCATTCATCAACACTCTTCCCATAATATGCCTTACTTGCGCGATCAAAATTGGTGGTATATATATATATCGTTTTGTTGAGGTCAGAAGTATATATATATATATATCGTTTTGTTGAGGTCAGAAGTATAGTCTATGATAAGAGTAGATATAAAGGCTCATATATTTGCAACAGTATATTGTTTAGGAACTTAACGTTATCTACCTCCCTTGAGGTTAAGTTTAGATAAAGTATTTTAATCATCATTGATAAAGAATTTTGGTAAGTATTAATGGTGGAAATAAAGAAGTATATAATCACCATGTAGCAAGAAAGGTCTGACATGGATTTGATGCAGTAATTAAGTTTAATGTCCCTAAAAAAAATTTTTTTTTTTTAATGGCAAATTTAGGGAAACATTACACATTGGAAGCACCAATTTCCTTTGTTTTCCAGCTGCAACTAGAAGGAGGCTCCAACCCCCTAGTTTCTCAGGCTACAACCTGAGGGAAGATCCAACTCCCCAATTCTCTGGCTACAATCAGAAGGAGGCTACAACCCCCTATGTTCTCCGACTACAATCGGAAGGTGGCTACAACCACGTATCCTTGCCCCGTCCAACCGCCCTGAAGTATAAGTAGAATGATGGAACCACTGTCACACCATCACTGTGGGATATACTATTGTACAACTGTATCAACTTGTATCACTGACATGTATCCAACCTGTACAACTTCCATGTAATCAATCTGTACCTGAACATGTATCAACAAAAATACAACAGGTACGTGACCTGTAGTGCTACAGCCTGCGTATGTACGCGCTCTCTCTGTTATGCAGCCTGCGTATGCCTTCTCTTGAAAACTTATGACCCTCTGTAACTTCTTTCACATAGATATGTAATCTGTCACTGTATCCAGACTATAATTGTACCTTGTGCATGCATCCTTATACATAACCTTTACTCAAGGAAAATATGTCTCTCTCTAGTCATGTGCCATATAGGTGTGTTTAATCATGAACAAGTATAATATCCCTCACATGATCTTAGTCATCAAACCCTTTATGATATCCATCCTCTCAATACATAAACTACTACACAAATACAAGCTCTCAACCATGTACCATAAAAACCCTTAGCCATATGCCAAGAAATACAAAATGTGCCTCACAAGAAGTATCAATGATAAATATACCAGCACTGTATTTCTGTATATCTAACTTATGCAGAAGATCCCATGTAGCCACTAGTCTCTCTAGGGATAATCCTCAAATATCCATTGTCATTCCTCATGCATACATCAAAATCCAATTATTCATAGAAATAAGACATACCTTTTGAACAAATGGATGGATCTGATGTATCTGAGCACTTTAGACCTTCCTGGGAGCTTGATCTCAGAATCTAGAACCTCTGCATCTTCATTTTCTCAAGTTACCATGGCTTTACCAACATGTACTCACCCTATACACAACCAGCCCGCGTACGTACGCACCCTATTCACAGGTAATCTGCGTACATGTACACACCCTATACACAGCCAACCCACATATGTACACACCCTATTCACAGACAGCTCGCGTACATGTACTCACCCTATACACAGACAACCCACGTACGCCTCAAAAAATAGGGTTTTTTGTATTCATTGTAATTATGAGAATTTCATCATCAACCCTTTGTGCTACCTTAGATGTTCGCCACTTCAGATGTATCCACAAGTATTTAAAATAAACTTTACACAAGAAAATAGATATACAATATGTACAAGTGTGTCTTTAATAAGTGAGCTTTGCCTCTTATTTATATCTTCATGTAGCCTTACACTTTCCTTATTTTAGGGCTTCTCCATTTAAAATAATTTCTTTTGCAAGACAATTTGACTCTTGGGGGCTTCTATAAGACTCATGAGGGTTCTCCAACTTCATATGGTCATAACTCTCTAACTGTGAGGAGTTATGTGACGTTCCACATACCATCGGAAATGGCATGAAAAGCACTATGCATCTAGGATAGTTTCACTGACAAAATCATTGTCCTTCATCTCATTATTCCTCAATTAATAATGGGTTCTCTAACCATACTTCTAGGATAACTCAATCTGCAAAGCGTCTTCCCATGAGGGCTTTCACCATAAGGGGACCAATTTGGAGTTCATCCATCTGTACTTCTTATCAACCATGAGAAGACAATAATGAGTCATATTTACATCAAACAAAATTGGCTCCATTACCCAAACCTTTGTGCTACCAAGCTTTCTTCAAGGGTTGAAATCAATGACAACCAACCTTAATCAACAATGTCATAGTGCTTTGTTTKTTTTCATAATTGATCTTTGGAACTTTTGTGCACAATGAAATTATGAGTGCAACTTCTCTGCTCACTATTCTTTAATTGGCATGTGAGGATGGTTATGGTCACAATTCTTTGTTTTGATTCTAGTGGCTCGATTGATGAACTATAGCTCTCTCCCAATTGTCCAATATTTGGGAAAAACCACTCAACATATGGTGCTATCTATTAACGAAGCATGTGTCTTATTGTTTATCCTATTTTCAATCAATTATGTTTTGTGTGGTAATTTTTGAGCTAGTGACTAATGGATGCACTCTATATTTTTCTCAAATTGAGATCCTCCTCTATCAAATGCAAGAAAGGATATGGTTAGATCTCAATTATCGGTATGAGCACTTATCCTTAAAAAGCAATACTATCCAACATAGAGTTGAGTGCTTGCTAGTTTAGATGTCGGCTTGAGAAATATGTAATCTATGAACTTTCAAGTGTGCATACACATCGACATGAAAAACTCCATTGTGCATACATGTTTAGGAAATATTGGAAACATGTGTATTAATCTACCATCAGAGGGTTGGTATTTAATGAACTCTTGATTGGAGCTGACATTGGGAATTGGATATGCTCTAACTCTAAATTATGGTATCCACATGATAGTACTATCCAAATTAAAGTTTTATGCAAACCCTTTAATTCATGATAATCCAACAACAACAAGGATGTGTGTGTGTGTGCATAAATTTAACCTAGCCACTAGATGGGAATATATGTTCTCAGTTTTATATATGGGAACAATGTTTCAATGCCAAGGAGAATATCATTGCATTCTCAGGTTATTATAAAGCTACTTGCTACAAGAATTTGGGAATCATTCCAACCTTCTTACCAATGCTTCTTCTCATATGTTATGTAATCCAATCAAAATGATGCACAACATAGTAAAAAAATAGTGTTTAAGAGATACCTATAATTTCGATAGATACTCCCATGATGCAATCAACTTGGGGAGAAGGTAGAATAATGGAATAAATAACACATTTTTAAGAAATTCACCACACCAATGCATCATTTCCCTTCCTCATGGTCATGATTTAAATCAACCAAATAAAACAAATTCCAATTGGATTCCACCTTTCCATGACAACCAAACCAATAAGATGTTAATTTCTTTGTTATGGGAGATGTTACCTTGGATACGAAAAATACTCAATGTCAAATGTTGAGAAGGTGGAACAACAATTTGACTTCACCATTTGAAACATAACCTACCATTATACCATGACTCCATACTTCAAACAATATCTATATGGAATTATTTGAGATAGGAATCGCTTCACTCACTGCCTAGACAATAAGAAGCTACTTAGTGACTACATACAAGCTCAAGGGACCAACACACAACCTACCAACAACTACATACAATTGTCGTACAATCATGTACAACCTATGTTCGGCCTTCCACAAGCTCTACACAAATATGAAATGTAATTGATGCTAAGGGAGGTGTGTAGGACCCTCTGGCTCAAGGAAATCACTGAGTGTGGCTATCCAAAAATTAATTATTCCCTTCAAGACATTAATTTTCATTCCCATGATCTCATCAATTTTTTTATTGTTCTTTGCAACTAGATTTATAAACCCATCTATTAAATTGTAACAATCACTTAATGACAACCGTAGATCTTCAGTTTCAAAGTGAATCAAACGGTGGGTAATACATAGATATTGGTGTTCTTCACTTGCACATGGAGAATGGATTCTCACACCATTGAAATTAATAGGCAACAATCAAGTACAAAAATTAACACAACATTTAACACAACACAAAGAAATCCATACATAAAGTCACAATGTTTACCCTATAAATCCAAATGGGAAAACCAACATTCAATGGTTGCTCAGTGCTCTCATTCCAACAATCTCTGGCTATAATGCAACTAATGGCTCTTTATGTGTCCTCCTCCCTTAGCCAAAATACCATTTTAGAATGAAAGTATATGAAGAAATAAGGAGATTTAGAGTAATGGGAAGGCCAACAAACATGACCTTTCATTTCCCATTTCTCAATCTATTCTCTCCTATTTTATTTTTCATTTTCATTTATCTCTTTTTCCCCCCTCTTTTGTCTCATATAATTTTACATTTGCATTGTTTTTAATGGTTTATCTAACCTTCATTAATTTTCTAATTCCAGTTGTAAGTATTGAGTCTTACAACCATTCACTTGTTCTAATCCATTTCAGAACACATAGCTAGGATACAAATTTGGTACATAAATCCCAACCAAGAGACAACATTGGTAAGCAATGTGTTCAAGGTACTATTATCATCAAGTAATCCCTAGACCAAACCTTTGACTGAGAAAAGTTGAGTGGTAAGTCATCTCACAAGAATGGGAAAGAATCGATACAAATTTACTCCAACATCTCTCCCAAAGTCTCACACTCATAGCCGCTAATCAAATCTTTAAATAATCAACACTCATTCAATGCACCAACAACATGGTGGTTGTAGTATTCAAATGAAAAAGAAAAATAGAATATAACCAAAAGTTGTGGAAGAAGAAGCTTCCCAATGAAAAATGGGAATAGATGGTGAGTCATGCATGGGGATGTAATGTTATAAGAATTGTTCTCCAAGCTTATGACTCTCAAACCGCCTTTTAAATCATAAGGAAAAAATTAGATGTTTCACAAATGGTATGCACAACTTTCCCCCTTTCAACATATCATCACATTGTAACTCCCTCTCCCTCCTAGAAGTCCTTTATGTGCAATATTTCAACATAAATGTACATGATTAAATCTTTGTGACATCATTACTTTCATGGCCAAACTTGGAAACCATTAAAATATAATAGCTAATTATAATTTAGTGGGGCCTTGACCTTGGGCTCCTTACTAGGATTCTATTTAATGCATATATACATATACATCATAGATATTTTTTTGAACAAATTCAAAAGCTTAATACCCAAGAAAATTATCCATGTATGTATAATATTTACATGGTATATTATGTACAACATAACAATTGAAAAGGAGTTATTACATTTCCTTCTCCTTTGGAATAGTACTAGCCTTGGTGCAACTTTGAGATCTAAATAGAAGTGGATATTCCACCATCATAACATGCTCCAACTTCAGGGTTGTCTCATATAACCCATAATTTCCTCTTTGGATCTTGACATCAATGATAAATTGATTTGAGAGTAATATTAACTTTCTGTTGAGAATGCAAAAGGGCACAATTTGGAACTCTCCATCTCGGTCCACATTTATTAATTCCCAATCAAGCATATGGTTAGGGTCATGTACATACTTCTTAAGTAAAGAATCATGAAAACATTGTGTCTCTAATGTTCACGGGAAATGTAAGTATATGAAATTAGTCATATTCTGCCAACTTCACACTACACCATTTTTTAATTTTAATGATGATCCATGCATGACAATTGTCCAAAATCCATCATTGATTAAATATAATGATGGTCACATAAAAATAGTTGTTAAAATATCTATAAACAATGGTCATTATATCATCTGTTGTTGAGGAGTCAAGACTTAGGATTCAAATAACTATTCCACAAAAACTAAATATCATCGTCAATTATATATTCAATAATTGCTTCTCAAGAAATTGTGTTGAAGATGTAATTTAATAGTGAATCTACACTATCATTTATATCTCTTGTATGTTATATTGTGTTTGTGTGTGTCTAAAAAGAGATTTAGTATTCACTATAGGTTTTAAACCTTAACAATATAGTAATGTGCACACAGATTCTTTATAAAATAGAAAGAAAACAATAACGGCCATGCATAGTACTAAGAAATTTACCTTCGAAACCCTTACCGGGAAATTCAACAAAATGTTTAGAGACACACCTCTAACTCTCAATATATTAACTTCACCATTTACAAATACAATATATATGATTCCATGACATCCAAAGCCTTAATCCATTGACATGGATTATATTACAACTTTAATTCCTTAACCATAATTAGAAAACCACGGGACAAAAAACCTTGTGCCAAAATCACCCAATTTTTTTTTGGGGGGGCTCCCCCCCACTATGACCAACACATGCACATCATGCACAGGGATGAATGTGCAAATAATATAACACTTACCAAACATTCTCCCACTTTTTGTTTCCTTTGCATATAAGGGGCTTGAGGATTACATGATCAACAATTCAAGGCAGTAATGCCCATTGCATCTCTACACTAATAGAACTTATCAGTGCTTACAGACTTTGTCAATGAACCTATAATATTTTTCAAAGTGTCCACTTTCACCAACAACACCTTCTTGTCTTCAACCATGTCTCTCACAAAGTGATACCAAACATTAATGTGCTTTGTCTTAAAATGATAAGCTAACTTTTTTGCCAAAAATATTGCACTATGATTGTCACAATATAACCTTACAACTTGTTGTACAAACCCAATACTTGAACACAACCTATGTAACCATACAACTTTCATACTCGCATGAGTAGTTTCCATGTATTAAGCTTTTGTAGTTGAGAGTGCAACTACATATTGTCTCTTGCTCATCCAACTGATTGCTCCTCCAAATAGGTTAAACACATAACCACTTGTACGTCTTTTGCAATCCAGATCTCTTTTATAGTATGTGTCAACAAATCCATGCATGTCCAACAATCTATCTGCACCAAGTCTTCCTTGATAGCAAATTCCATAACCAATACTGCCACACAAATACCTGAAAACCCTCTTTATAATTGTCCAATGCTCCTTCTATGGTTTTGATAGATACCTACTCAAAGCTCCCACTGAATGTGCAATTCACAGTCTAGTATAGACCATTTCATACATCAAACTACCAACAACAATAGAATAAGGAACATGATACATGTCCTCTTCCTCTTCCTGTGTCTTGGGACACTAAACTATAGATAACTTTACACCTATAGGAATAGAGACCTTGAAGGGTTTATATTTCTGCATATTAAACCTTTGCAATATTGTCTCAACACATTTCCTTGGATTCAACCAGAGTTTCCCATTTTCCCAATCTCTTTTAATTTCCAACTTTAGAAGACAACTACGTTTTTACCTCCTTGATTATTTCCTTTTTGTTTCCAATCAACAATATATCATCAACATACATAACCATATAAATAAATTGATCACCAACTAATTTGAAATGCACACAATTATCAACTTTTCTCTTTGTGAAACCAAGTCTCAAAATATAAGTATCAAACTTTTGATACCATATCACTGGAGAATGTTTTAACCCACACATGGACCTTTTTAGCTTGCAAACCAACTCTTTCTTACCCTTTACTGCAAAACATTCTAGTTGTTTCATGTATATTTCTTTTTCAAAATCCACATGTAGGAATGTTGTCTTTATGTCCATTTGTTCTACTTAAATATCAAAATCAACTACAACAAATAAAATAAATATAATAGAAGTCAATTTAGCAATAGGAGAAAAAATATCACCAAAATCAATTCCCTCTACCTAGGAATATCCCTTTGCTACTAGGAGAGATTTATACTTCTCCACTTTACCTTCTGCATTCAACTTCTTCTTAAACACCCATTTTCTACCAATGGGATGTCTTCAAGTTGACAACTCAACTAGATCCCAAGCCTCATTTTTCTCCAAGGCTGCCACTTCTTCAACCTTGCCCTTCTTCTAAAGTTTACCATCCTTTGAATCCACTGCCTCTTTAACAATTATAGGATCATCATCTGTAATAGACAAAGTAAAATTAGAATGGAGATCATGTGGAGTATACCTTTCTAGTTTTTTTCTTTCTCAAACTGATCTCCTCAACACTGGAGTATGGGGTTCTTCTTATTATTATTCATGTTCTTCTATTGAGTAAGATTCTTCACCCTCAAACTCAAACTCTATTGTCTTTGGTTCTTTTTATTTTGATGGGACTTCATGTTTGGGAATATTTTTAACCTCTCAAAAGATAACATCCTGACTGTAGTCAACCTTCTTAGTTTCTAGGTTCAAAATTTTATAACATTTTAAACCATCTTTATAACCAATAAAAATACATTTTTCATCCTTATTATCCAATTGACTCTTGTTTTCCTTTGAAATATGTACATAAGCATCACAAACAAAAACTATGAGATGTTCAAGAGAGGTTTTTTTACCAGTCCATTCTTCACAGGGAGTTTTGTCAACCAACAATGATGAAGGTGATCAATTTACCAAGTAACATGCAATACCCACTACCTTTGCCTATAATTCTTGTCCTAAGCCGACACCACTAAGCATGCTCCTTGATTTTTCCATCAACGTCCTATTCATCATTTTTGCAACCACATTTTATTGAGGTGTGTATGGAGTAGTCTTCTCCCTTTCTATACCACACTTTTTACATAATTCCTCAAATTCATTCCTGCAGAACTCTCCACCATTATCTTTCCTCAACACCTTTATTTTCTTTTTTGTTTTATTCTCCACAAGAGCCTTAAACTCTTTAAATTTACCAAATACCTCAAATTTATTTCAAAGGAAATGAATCCGCGTATTTCTTGAGAAATCATCAATGAATGAAACATAGTACACAAATTTACCTAGATATGGAATATGCACAGGTCCAAACACATCACTATGTACTAACTCTAAGATCCCCTTTGCTCTTGTAGCACCAGATGATAATATTACCCAATTTTGTTTACCATATATGCAAAGTTCACATAAATAAAAATATAGTGTGCATTCAGACATACCTTCAACCATACATTTACCATGTTATGCTCAAAGGCCCTTCTCTCTAATATGTCCCAGTCTTTGATTCCACAACATTGTCTTTTCTCTAGAGATTGTAGGGGTTCTATCATCTTCATTTCCACCCTTACGAAAAACATAAGTGTTACACCCTTTATTGATAGTTCTTCCCAACAACTTGTACATAGTTCGATTCATAACTCACCTCATCAACATCGTTACTCCTCGAACCATTTTGCAGGTTTCCTTTTAAAACCCAATATGTACACCTGCATCACTCAACTTACTTATAGATATCAAGTTTCTAGCCAGCTTTAGAATGTGCAAAAGCCCGGGGAGTGTTTTAATCCTTTCATCCTTGAGAATCAACTTGACTTTTCATCATTCTATGATGATGGATGTTGATTCATCCCCTCAGGGAGTCATATGAAAAGAATCACCTGAATCAATCAACCATACATCATGATATTCATTTGTTCTTGAGGAAGCCAAGTAAACATCTCCTCCTTCCTCTTAGGAGGTCTTCCATGCTCTAGAAGAAACATCATCAGATCCTTCTCTCTCTCAACATTTTTAGATCTACAATCCTTCTTGTAATTCCCAGTTTTACCACATTTCTAGCATTTCCTTAAGGATTTTACTAGAGATTTATATCTACCTATAGATTTAGATCTCCCACTCGAGGAATTATTTTTATTTCTATCCAGGGAATGTCATCTTACAGATAATATCCATGGTTTTCCTCCTCATTTCTTCTGATAACAATGATGAAACCACATCATCAAAGTTTAATGTGGTTGCATTACTCCCAATAGCTACAACCAAACTAACCCATGAATCTATCATACAACATAGTAAACTAATGCACTTACCTTCATCATAAATTTTAATGTCGACCAACAACAACTAACTTACCACAATATTGAAGGAATTTAGATGTTTTGTCACCAAGTCTCTATCATTCATCCCCAAGAGGTACAGCTTCTTTCGAAGGCAAATTTTGTTTACCAGGGACCTAGACTGATGCAAAGCCCCTAACTTATCCCATAATTCCTTGGCTTTAGCTTCTCCTGAGACATTCAATAAAATTGAATTTGAAAGACACAACTGGATTGTGTTCTTTTCCTTCCTCTCCAAATTCATCCAAAATTTTGTCGACATACTTGTAGGTGCAGTACCAGGATCCACAACGATCCACTATTCTTTGTCTACCAAAAGATCCTCGATCTTCATCTTCCTTAGCTCAAAGCTTTTCCCATTAAATTTCATGATTTCAATTTTAGAACCGCTCACCATTTCCTTTCACTGCAAGAATAATCACTACAAAGCATATATGATTATGCGGAATCCAAAACCTTAATCCATTGACTTGGATCAGATATAACTTTAATTCCTTAACCAGAATTAGAAAACCATGGGCCGAAAAACCGTGTGTCAAAACCGCCCAAAACAAACAAAAAAACCACCCAAATTGTTTTTTGGGAGATTTTCCCCCAAACCCACTGCAATCCCCCTGCTACATCCAACACATACACATCGCACATGGGGATAACCATGCAAAGAATATAACACATACCCACCATTCACTAAAAATATTACTGGAGGTGATAACATTACAAGTCATATGATATAAGGTCTTGTGCATTGCCCTTTCAAATTTGGATTCTACCCATGTTATAAGATACTCTCCATGGGACAAATCCTATACTTCTTTGTCTACCTACATAGTGGGGAATGAGTGAGTGATAAGGATTTCATTAGGTTCTAAATGTAGAACCCCTACTCCTATATATAAGGCTTCCTACATGCTTGCTTCCTCCTTGAATATTTATGGGGATTAGGGTGTCCAAATGTAGAGTTGATCGAGAGCACTTGCACCTCACCTGCTTATTCAGGAATGGTGGTCTTGCTTAGGCAGGACATGGACAATATATGGATTCCATAGCTATTGTTATATCTTATAGCACTGACATAACTCAAATTAGTACCAAAACTAGATGGCATGCTTATACGATGATGTCTTTGGTTCTTTGTGATGTCATATATATAAATTGATGGATAATCCCAAGCTTTGACATAAACTATTCAAACTACTAGTTCAACATTGTACAACTTAATTAAAAAAACACAAAATTTACAAATTTTGGGCTAGTGTTGGTGAGGACAATACAAGTTATTCAAACTACTAGTTCAATACTGTACAACTTAATTAAAATAACACAAAATTTACAAATTTTGGGCTAGTGTTGGTGAGGACAATACAAGTTCTTACCAACAATGAACCCACTAGTACATATCATTATAACCAAAAAATAGAGAAGAAAAACAAAGAAGAGATGAAGAGGTTAACCCTAGGAGTTAATGCATGGGTTTGGCACACTTATTCTTGAGTCCTCTTCTACAATCACATCACCCTCTCGATTGTAGAGTCCTTTAGCCTAGATGTTCTTTAGAGTTTTGATGACTTTCTCTTTGAATTCAACCCTAGCACTACACTTATTCTCCTATAGATCCTTTTAAAGCTCCACGAGCTACATTGGTTATTGATGGACATACTCAACTCCCATCGCCTTTAGATTTTTCCTGTTATGACCCTAACACTTAAAATGTCATAATAAACCAAAAGTACACACCATGTACACCAATGTGAGCGTGGAGCACAACTATAATAAATATAAGAGAGATGAGTTACATTTTAAATCCTTAAAGAATAGTAGAACCTACTCCAAATACCTTCATACATCCAAATCATATGTCCCTAAATAATGAATACATGAACTCTATATGTACTTATTCACACATTGCACATGTGGCCCCTTTATTATTAGGTTGACCACTATTATATATACATTTACCCATTATATATACAATTAACCCATATATGCCCCCTTTGGGGTCATATCATATACATTTGACCCCATATATGTCCCCCTTGGAGTCATATCATATACATTTAGCCCCATATATGTCCCCTTCGGGATCATATCAAACAATTATTTTGGGTAAAATAGTCATATTTGCTTCAGTAAAGATCCAAATTTAGTACAACCAATTTCATTGGAAAGATAATAGTTCATATTATTACAGGTCAAAATTTCATAATCATATTTAAAAAATTGGATACGTGGCATGCCATAAAAAATTACTATCTAGAAAGGTCCAAGAATCAACAAGTTTTGGGAAAGTTAATATAACTTTCACTTAGCACATCAAATTTTAGTCAGACGTGTTGCATTGCAGAGAAGACATATTAGAGTACTACAAGCCGAAATTTCAGACTCAAAAGAGCTGAAATTTCAGAGATACATTAGAAGGAATATCGACCATAAAAACATAACCCAAATCATAGTTTTAAAGATATATTAACTTAAAACTATCATAACATTTGATTAGGATATCCAATTAAAATGATTCAAAAGCACAATATTATAGATCTTAAGTTGGGAGAGATGATATATATTATAATAGATAATTTTCATTATTTTTCAAAAAAATGTTTTACCCTTAAATAAAATTAATTTACTATATAATTTACATGATTATCTATTACATAGAGTCTCCATTTTATCAAGTTATTGATTACAGTAACTTGCCAAACTCCCAAAGAATGCAAAAGTTCTATATAATGAACAAGAAAACAAAAACGATGAAAACGACTTAAAAACAAAATGGTCATAATACAACTCAATTAATTCTATATTAGAATATTCAAAAATATATAGTTCTTAAAGATTAATATTTTTATTTAATTCTAATTATAAATATTTAGATTAATAAAATATATGTAATTTTGTTATATTTAATAAAATTATTTTTTTTTCTCAATCTCTTTAAATTTCTTATTAAAATTATTTTTATATATATCTTCATATATGTAATTTTATTTTTTTCTCAATCTCTTTAAATTTCTTATTAAAATTACTTTTTATATATGTCTTCATATATGTAATTTTGTTATATTTAATAAAATTAAATTATTTTTTTCTAAATCTGTTTAAATTTCTTATTGCATGGTGTATCTATTTTGTAACATAAATAAAGTATTAACCTATTAAAGTAAATACATTTTATTACTTTATTTATTAACATTTTAAAGTAAATATATTTTATTAATTTTCAATATAAAATGATAATATTTAAATTTTATTAAAAAATATATTTTTATTATAAATTTAATTTTTTTATTTAGAAAAGAGATTAAGTTGCAATTACGGTAGTATTTGGTTTGCATTAAAACTAAATGTTATTGTTAAGTATATTATTTCATTAAAGGTAGCTTTAGCAATGACCATAAGGGATAGTGGTTTTCTTGTGAATAGTATCTACATTGAAAGTGTTTTTTTATTATGGAGTAAGATATAAAACTACTTCTAATTGGCTAAGAGCTTATCTTCCTTAGACTTAAAAAAACAAATTAACAACCCAAAACCCATAACCATTTTGCACAAGCAAAAATCTACCCATTATAAACCATAAACATACATTTCAATTATAGTTTTTTCTTATATTCATGAATATCAATCAATAACAATCAATTATAACTATCTTCATTATTATTCATTAACAATATCATTATAATTAATATTAACAATCAATTATAACTATCTTCATTATTATTCATACCCATTATAAACCATAAACATACATTTCAATTATAGTTTTTTCTTATATTCATGAATATCAATCCAATATTAACAATCAATTATAACTATCTTCATTATTATTCATTAACAATATCATTATAATTAATATTAACAATCAATTATAACTATCTTCATTATTATTCATTAACAATATCATTATAATTAATATTGTTACTTTTTATTTATACATTTCAATTATAGTTTTTTCTTATATTCATGAATATCAATCAATAACAATCAATTATAACTATCTTCATTATTATTCATTAACAATATCATTATAATTAATATTAACAATCAATTATAACTATCTTCATTATTATTCATTAACAATATCATTATAATTAATATTGTTACTTTTTATTTAAAAATAAATAAAAAATACTATATTAATAATTTCCAAAATACTTTATAAATTAAACAAAATTTTATGTATATTTTCAAATTTTAATGACGTGTATTCCAAAAAAAAAAATATCTCTAAAATTCAATATGTTTCTTGATAAACCAATATTATTTATATAAAACAAAAACAAAATTATATTCAAAGTTTTAAAAAATATCTATAATAATAATATTTAAATAACATTATCAATAAATTTACAAAAAATATATTAAATTATTATTATAATAATAAATTTAAAAATACCATATTGTTCATCTTCAAAATGCACTTCATACTTAGAAGTATGAACTTTAAAATTTCACAATACCAACTTTAGTGATAGTAATACATTCTATCCTCTGCATGATGAGAAGATGTGAGGGTGCTAGTTGTGTGTTTTCAAGCTGTGCATATTTAAATTAAATTAGCTTAATTCTTTATGTTTATTTTTTGGTTTATTTTACTTAGTTGAAAGTGTTTCACATATATATATTAATTAAGTTTTAATTTTAAATAAATAATAATTAGGGAAATTATTTTCCTTTTGGAAATTAAGACCTGGGAAGATGAGGCGAGAAGAGTCACCACGGCTAGGGCCCAAACCCTAGCCGTCTCGCTCTGATATCCGAGTGCAGGGACGCGAGAAGCAGCCGAGCCCAGGATCCGACAGCCCCTGATTCGCCTGTGTCTCTTGCACACGCTTTGGCAGTCTGGTCCGGCAGCGGGTTGGTGTTTCAGCCTGAGCGTTTGCACGCGTTTTGTTTGCAGGGATGCGTCTAGCAGTCCAGGGTTTACAGGGCCGTGGATCATAGCGTGGCATGCGACTGGCTTGAGTGCAAGGGCGCGACCTCTGTATACAAACAATTTTGGTGCTCGCTAGTGGCCGCCGCCTTCTTCGATGGCCCCAGTTCCGATCGCCGAGATGGAAAAAGACCCTTTGGAAGCTTTCAAAACGCTAGTCCGCTCAGCAGAACCTAAACCCAAGTCTTATCTCAAGTCTAAGTTTGTTAAGAAGACGGAGGAGATCCCTTCTCTGGAGCTAGACCCAGAGGACCCCTGCAAGCTTGCCCTTCTTCTAGCAGAAAATGCCCTCATCGGAAAGTTTACGGGGTTATGGCCAAGCCCCAAAACAGTAGAGGCATGGATGGAAGATCGTTGGAAGACGCTGATACAGGGAAACGTTACTCTATATGCAGTAGGCAGGGGTTTTTTTGCCTTCAGCTTCACGAGGAAAGCAGATCGTGATCTAGTTTTCAGATCTGGTCCCTATTTCATGGGGTCGAAGGGGCTGTTCTTAGCCCCCTGGACCCTTGACTTTAACCCCGAAGTCGAGATCACAGCAGCCCCTGTTTGGGTTAGGCTGCCACATCCTCCATTGCATCTCTGGGGGATAAGCTCACTGGAGGACATTGGAAACAAGCTTGGGCGTTTCCTGGACAGGGCGGAGCCAAAGGGGGAACAGTTCACCTGCGCACGTATTTGTGTTGAGGTAAATCTCGAAAAAGGACTTCCGGAYGCCATTAAGCTCTCCCTGGGGGAATGGTGCCACATCCAAGAGCTGGACTACGAGCAGATTCCCTTTAAGTGCCTCCGGTGCCATGCTTACGGTCACTTCGCAAAAAGCTGCCCCAAAATCTYTGAGGAGCCGGGACCAGTCAAAGAAGATGATTTTCAGCTAGTAACTAACCGACGAAGGCAACCTAGGCGAAAGGATCCGTTAGCCCAGGCCCCAAAGGCCACCCACACGGCAGAGGCAACTCTAGAGACTAAAAACAGCTTTGATGCGTTGAAGGAGGATGAAGCCCAGGATCCAGAAGCAACAACAGTCAAGGAAGACCCCCCAGCAGACGAAAGCCCCCCGGATTCCACCACAATGGCAGCAAAGGCTTCAGTTCCGGAACTTTCTGCCAATGCAGACCTGGATGTTTCAGTCTCTGTGGAAACTTCTGAACCGGAAGACAATTCAGTTCCGTCTCCACCCCTTACCAGAGGGCGAAAGACCAATAAAGCGCGAAGAGAAAATGAGGCGGCCTCCAACATTTCTTTAGGATCTCAGAAAAAGCTGGACCCCTACATTAAGGGGAAATTTCCATCCCCCTTTGAGTAATGCTTTGCTTTTGCCTTCTATTATGCTCACAATTTGTGAGAATTTATTCATGTATGCAATTTTTGTCATTTTCTCGAATTAGTTCAAGAAGCAAATGGGATGGGTTTCCCAAGACGTTCACAAGAAGGTTGGCAGCACTGTTAGAGGTCACCAACTTTCTTTAGATATGTAACTTTCTGATTCAGGTTTGCCTGAAAGCCGATTAATACAACATAACCGTTCTAGTTAAAAAAAAAATAATAATAATAATTAGTATATTTCAAAGTGGAGAGGGGAAAGTTAAAGTAGATTGGGTGGTTATGTTGTTCAAAGATAAGTAAATTTTCTTTTAATGATCCATGAATAATTAATAAAAGATCTATTGAATAGGGTCCATGAAGAACTAATTAAAATGAGTCTTTAAAAGACTAAGCATCATGTGATGGTCGCGGTAGAGAGATACCTCATCAAATTAGTTGAAGGTTAACAAAAATTAGGATAGATACTTGATCATCATCGAGTCAATTCAAGATCAACAAAAATCAAGGTTGTTAATAAAGGTTTGGAAAAATCTTGATGCTTACCCAAATGAGACATGTGGCAGAAATAGAGTAGTGATCGCATATAAAGAGAACCTCCCAAAGATTCATGGAATAAGAGGAAATAGAGGGTCACCATTATGATGTGGATTGCTAGTAATACTTAATTAGAGGCCAAAAACCATCTATTCAAATGAGATCAATAGTCCATCATGCATGAAAGGATCATCATGTCAATATTTTCCTATCTGTGGTGACACATTAGTTTTGATGACTATCATTTCCTAAGGTATATATGTTCCATGACCTAGGCATTAATCTCATTTCAAACAAGTTGCATGTGTCCTAAATTGCATTTTATAAATTTTTCATTTACCCCACACATTAAAAGACGAACATGAAACACATATGTTTGAATGAAGACCTTCATTTGTATACATTTGTTTTCAAACAAGAATTTAATTTATCAAGGCTAGAAGCAAAATTGTCTACCAAGTTCTTGCCTCTATTTACCATGTATAAATTATACAATCGAAGAGAACACGTATATATGTCGTTCATGGATACTACCCCACCAACTTATCTTTCATAACTTTTGGGAACATGAGATTGTCTCGTAGATTGATTCATTGCAAGCTTGTTAAACTTGAATATAATTACTACAAAACAATGATATACTTTTAAATATGCATTATAGTTTTACCAAACTGAAGATTGAAATTACATATCAAACATTGTTATTTCAAAACAAATGACAAATATTTTTTTGAATATCCATTATAAATTCAAGAAAAAAAAGTATATTTATATTACCAATTTCATGCAACAACAAAAATAGCCTCTTTTTGACAAAAAAAAAAAATAATAAATAAAATAAAAATAATTCAAAATAATAATATTAAATTAATAAAATATTAATGCATTTTACTTTTGATGGAATACATATTCATTCATTAGTGTGTCTTTTTACATCTAAACCAGTTTAGTTTGCTTTCTAATTTAAGGATAGAGAATTAATCTCTTCCAAAAATAGAGGTGATGTAATTTCAATGTATATTTTATGACAATGGTTTAGAAAAATAGTTGTTATTTTCATGTTTTTAAAGTTACATAGAATGAGAAAACACATGATTTTAAAGTTATATGAAATGAGAAAACATAAATTGGCCATTATTCTTGATTAAGTTGATACTTTAAGTTGAAGACACATGGTTATCTTTCTTCAACTTGTTCGCAATGAAAGGGAATTTTTTCATATCATTCATATTATATAGAATCCATTACATAGTATCCATTTAAAAAACTTATACAAATTACCAAGCTATATCTAGTCCTTGCTTTTTAAGTGAGAACGTATTATAGATTTCCATGCTATATCTAGTCCTCCCTCTTTAAATGAGAATTTGTCTAGTGTTTTCCCCCGTTTAAGATGCGTACTTTGTAATTTGTGTTTAACATTTGGCTTCTCACCATAGAGACATACAATTTATCTTTTCTTCGCAACCTGTAGGGTTGTGTAGACTGGAATGAAGTAGCACACATGTGAATTGAAAGAGAGTGTGGTTTGTTGAAATAATGTAACTGCGAAGAGCATTCTTATTATTATTGTTATTTTATTATTAGGATTAATCCCCATTGTGGATTAATCATGTCGGTAATTGTATAAGGACC
>SNQJ01S0053789.1:42807-58035 GCA_010110895.2 Picea sitchensis
TATGAGGCAAGCTGCAATTACCAGTTAGAGAGAGGAGAAGAAGAGTGGCGCATCTCTTGGGGAGGACTATCTGTATTGGTTTGAATTATCTCTTGAAAATTGTATAAGCTATTTATGATAAGGAGGTTTTTGGTGGGTTTTCTTCCCCTAGAGGGTTTCCCAGGATAAATGTTGTGTCTCTTGTGAATGTGTATTTCTCAGTGATCTTGTTCTTATGATGCTCTTATCTATTGAAATGCAAAGAACTATAATAATGGCATAAACATTAACATGGTTGTAGGATGAAAACTAATCCAAGTCGTCGTCTCAATTTCAATCGTCTTCATACACCAAAATTATGTTCCTCAAAAGAAAAAGGGTGATTTTATGATAAATTGGCGTAGACCATAATGTAAGGCAAAATTTAAAGAGAAGGAAAACGATGAACCCCCAAAGATAAGAGTGCATTGTTGATCATGTTCTTTGAGTGTTGACAAAATATTTATTGCAAACACTATGTCACCTGCAAACTCGACATATTGTTGATATTCTAGAACTTCTAAGGCATGAATATGATAAGAAAACCAATGTTGAGCGCCAAAGCAACAACTCATCCGGGGAAAAAAAATATGTGCATAGTTTTTGTTTGGAATGGGGAGGTTGTGGGGGAAAATAATGATTCCCCCTGGTACACATCCCCATAGCAACTATATGTCACTGAAATCTGTAAATCTTATTTGGCATCACATACATCAACATACAATTACATGAGTGTGATTCAAGCTGGTGACGAAGCCACATATGTCTAGTGAGTGATGTGGTTAGGATGTTTTCTTGAGAGAGATGAACGATCATAACTTGTATGAGGGAGACCAAAGGAGAAGGTACAATAGTACATGTTATCCCCCATTTTAGGGATAACTAAGGAGATTATGTCTCAAGGCCCACAGGTCCTAGACATGGAGTACCGAGAGCCAGATCGACTTGAGCATGGCCCTAGAGGGCCCATCTTTTCTTCCTTTCAACACCTCCACTTTGTCAGCAGCAGCAACATCCATCACCTCGGCTTGGTCCTGTATCAGAGATGGTTCTTGCTCCATGAGGTAATGAGTCTAGGTATCATGGTATGTGTCACTCCGATCCTCAAAACCTTTGAATATGTGCATCTAGTTCTTTTTGTTTCTAACGGGTGCTTGGATCTTATACTTATCCACTTGACCATGTCTGGAGGGAATGACAGAATGCCCTAGTAAGCTTGTGCCCATAGGTTTTGAGTTGCCATTGGGGGTATTTATGAAGAGTCATCGTCCGCTACCGTCATACTTACCACTTTCCATCCTACTTTCTCGCTCATCCATCCCATTACATTAGTCTGGGCATTGGGTTGGCCAATCATTTAAGGGTTGCACCTTGCCTTGTGGGAAGAAGGGGCTAAAGGCCCAGAAGATAAAAGCAGCTGGAAAAAGACAAAAGCCTAAAAATAAAACCTCGAGATGCTTCGCCCAGGGATTCCCGAGAAAGCAGTAAAAAGCTTCTTAGCAAGAAACAAGAGGGACCCATAAAAAATAATAAATCAAGACCTAGTCAGTGGATAAGGGGTCTCATCACGAGCCAGCCTACTAGATCCATTGGCACCTAGTGGTATGACACTACTTGCAATTGGTTACCACGCCAGGGTAGTGGCTCTTGGTTGCATGGCCAAGAGAAAGGGGGTCTCATCACGAGCCAACCTTCCCATTTCCGTGAAAGTGCTTGTGGGTAACATTGCCACCACTGGTCACCACACCAGGGCAGTGTCCCCTGATTAGCTTCTTGAAAGAAAAAGCAATAAAGAAATAAGAATAAAAGGCATAAATGGGCTTGGAAACATTTTCATCCAGGACAGGTGCAACTCGCCTTCTACAAAGGCACCCATAGGAAGCCTTACATTTCCCTGTTATCACTACACCCCTGTCAGGACATTCTTTATCCACCTCATCCATTAACATGACTTGGATTTGATTCCTCTGGAAACATCCCACATCCAGTGAGCATTAGCCCAATAGGACGCCCTGTCACTTCCTCCAAACTTGCCTTGCAGATTTGTATAATGTCTTTGAGCACTTGACTTGGTAAAAGGGGTTTTATGCACATGTTTAATAAAATTGATGATTGGATGTGATTGACATTGCTATGATCATTGTGACTTATGAGCCCATGGAGGGCGTATATGTTGATGTGCAAGATCATACCCGACATACATGTACCATATTGGACAGGTACACATGGGGAGATGATTAGTTCGGACCTCCATGGGGCTGAAGAGCCCACCAGATGGATGTTGAGACCCCAACAGGGGGCAAAGACAGGATAGAGGGGTTTTCACTGGAGAAGAGGAGGGTGTTCCACAGAGGCACCCCGGCAAAGCCTTACCCAGGGGGGTTGTGCCCTCTCCACTGGGACGTTGGCCTTGGAAGGCCCATGACGTCACCTAGGATGCCTATGACGTCATCCAACATTATGGACGTTTTGGGAGGCAATTATGGCAGTTGTGGCACCTGTGGTAGCTTGGAGAGGCCCAAGGAGGGCTAACGTTTTGCTCCAGGAGACCAATGTTGCCCTAAAAAGGGCTAACGTCACCCTAGAAAGGGCATGACGTCTTTACTTTGCTTGATTACAGTTTAATTTATGGCATTTAATGTAAAACAATATTATTTGGTATTTTGGCCTTGTCGACCTTTTGGTGACCTAAATTTTATTAAGGTCACTTGGTATTGTATAAGTAGAGAGTTAAAACCCTCATTTTGATCATCATCTTTCACTCACTCTTAGTGAGGTCTAGAATTTGCACCCTCCATTAGGATTTTTGGCTGAAAATTGATGCGCACTTGTTGAAGGAGGCTCTTTCTTGGCTATTTTATGCATTTTCTTGGTGGAAGGTTTACAACTAGGGTTTGGCTATATGAATTCTTGGTTAATGTAAGTGAATTTCTGCAACACTTCTTTATTGAATGGTTATGGTATTGTTTACTTGCATTTTGTTATTATAATTTGTTGGATTAAACCCTAGGGGACAAGCACATGTTGGTGTCCTTGTCTCATGCCCCTACTAAGTTAAGCTAAGAGCCATTTTTTATTTGTTGAAGTTAGGTACAGCCTTGCCATAGCAATACTCTACTTTTACCCTTCTAGCCTAGTCGTTTTGCTTTATCTTTTGAGCTTAAGAAGGAGGAAAATGCACTAAGGCCTAGGGTTTCTACACCTTAGTGAGTCATTTTCCCCTAGGGTTTGATTGATGAAGCCTTGCCTTAGCAACACTTCATCATCAAACTCTTTTGTCTTTAGCCCTGCCATTTATCACTCAAGCTAGTCGTTTTATTCTTGTCAATGAGCTAAAGGAGGAGGAGAAAGCACTAAAGCCTAGGATTTATACACCTTAGTGAACCTTTCTCCCCTAGGGTTTCATTGTTGAGGCCTTGCCTTAGAAACACTTCAACATTTAACCCTCTTGTCTTTAGCCCTATCACTATCATCTCGGCCCTTCAACATTTGCAGCCGCTTTGACTCCATTTGCCCTAATAACGCACTGATCTAAGACTTTCTGTGTTGAGTACCTTGATCACACACAACCTCTAAGTATTCTTGAACAATCATTAACTACTTCTAACCCTAGCTTAGACTAACATTCACTAACCCTATTGTTGTTATTATCTACTTGTGTTATACTTATACCTTGCAACATTTATTTATCTTTAAAGCAATTGAGTGATTGGTTGAAGCGTTGTTTCTAATGTTGGTATTGTTACATTGATGAAAAATTGCCATTGATCTTTGTGAAGCTCCTTTAGCATTTATTGTGAAGTGATATATTGTAATCATTGCTATTATACATCATTGATTTGCTTCATCAATATTATCTATCAAATTGCTTTATATCAGAAGTACTTGATCATATGAAGTACTAACCAACCAAGTGATCTTGCACATGTATAGTTTCCTTATTGCTTTGTCTCGGGCAAGTACACTTTTTGGTTATTACTTATCTTTATTGGCTAATTAGTCGGAACTTTCTGATCGGTGGTGACTTGTGAGGGGGAAAATACTACTTATCATTAAGCCTTTTGCCTTCTCAAAACCCCAGGTCACCGGGGACGTCTCCTCTGGGCCTACCACCCTAAACAGAAAGAGCTATCCTATCGAGGTGACAGTGGTAGGATAGTCTCAGTTACGCCAATTTGCCTTCCTTCCATCTGTCTTTTACCATAACTACAAAATGTGCGATAACAATACATTTGGGAAAAAAATAACAAGGTGTTGAGAAGTGAGGCTCTTTCTACCACCAACATGCCTCCAAACAAATCCTACATGATGCATGCTCTGTGTGTGATGCATCCACATATATGGGCATCAATTCATGGAGGTGATATATCCATAGGCCCCAAGTCAATTGCAAAAAAATCGGGGAAGGATAAGGAGGGAATGACAAGATCTTTAAGAGTTGCTAGAAGTCAAAGAATAATGTTTTAAATTGGATCCAATCCTTTCACCACTAATAGTGAGGACATTGACATACGCATGTCCCCATTGGGCCTAAGGTAGTTAAAACCTAAATGCTAATCCTAACTAAAAGGTACAAGACCATCATTAGAAATATCAAATCCATCATAACCAATGAGAATATCTGACATTCTCAAGAAGATCTCTATTAAATTTGTTGGGTCTACTTTTCTTATCCAAACACCTCGCGTAGTAGACTTCATTCCCATTGTAATACACAAATCAAGATTCTCCATGTCATGCCATTGTATACGAGGTATGACAATTCTCATTGATGGTTTTGAGTGCCCATACTCCATCATAAAGGGTGTAATAACATGAGGGAGAATTACAAATTTAATATGTTTTGCAACCTGATGTTGATGTGATGGAAATGCTATTCCGAGACACAGTGAAGCAACATGAATAGAGAACAAGAATGGCACGTGAACATCCAAACACATTTGGCCAATATGAGAGAAATTCTCGCCTATAAACTGTGAGGACGATATAATCCTTAAGAACTGCCTCGTTTCTAACCACCATATGTCAAGTGTCCTATCTGTGAACCAAAAGCCAACATCTCTAAATTGCAGCGAAAGACAACAAAGGATAGAAACATCACGAACCATAAAGGAATCATCAACTGGATCTGAATATCCTTCATATTCTACTGACCAATGTAGGCTTAGACTGCTAGGAATCCATCAATTGAGCATGAAACAAGGGAGAGGTAAGCAGTAATCTCTTGTGTTAATCAAGCATTCCACTCTATAACCATCAACGCTTTGGTTTACAGCGCTAGGAAGGATGGTTTATAAAGCAACTATATTAATTCATTGGTTCAGTAAAGATGTAAAAACAACTAATCGATTCTATCCTTTATTTATGTTTTTGTATTGATCCTTTATGTGGGTTAAAAAAACATATTGTCTTATTTGTTTTTCTTTCTGTATTGAGTTGAAAATAGTTGAAATGGGAGAGGTGAATGAGGGCCAATTCTTAATTGCACTTGAGTTGTTGAATGAGTTGCCAAAGGAATTGCTAATGGAGACCTTGGCATGGCTACCAGTGGAATGCATGCATAGATATAGTATTGTTTACAAGCAGTGGAACACCATACTTTCATCCAACTACTTGCAAACCATTCTCAAAATACTTCATAACTCGTATGTTTGCAAACCATTCATAACTCGTATGTTTGCAAACCATTCTCTCGACACCTATTCGTGGACAATATAAGGTCTTCTCAATAAGGTATTGATCAATGCCATTTATTAGGTTTGGGCCTTCTTAATAAGGTACAACACGCTTTGTTTATTTGATTAACACGAGATCTATTTAATTTTCTCCTTTTTATTTCTTTCCTAGACAAAGGACCTAAATGGAGGTGGAAAACTGTTTCTCAAGTGACATGAGGATTCAAAATACACACTATTGATGGTCGTACTTTATCAGTTGCTTGTGTTTTGAATTCAATTCCAGAGGAAGCATTAGATGTGTGTTTGTGATGCATGGGGTAGTCTCCAAGTTAGGATGTGATATGCCAAGGTGTTTTGAGAATGTAGGGTTAAGGTTAAGATATATGTTGTCCTACACTAAGAATTTAGAGATTAATCAAAGGTTTAACTATGTTTCACTTGGCTCATTTTTCATTCCCATTTGATTCAATTACGATCTACTTTCCTACGCAACTTTTAGTGGATTCAAAAGAACAATTACAGAAATTAAATCACAACCAAAGCATTATAAATTTTCAACTAAACCCCCCACATACCATGCTTTGATCCATATTTTCAACATAGACACTACCTTGACTTGAACTCGAAAAGGCAAATGAGTCACTAAAAGTATCAACCGTCGCATGTTGCACAACAATTGTTAAAAATACGGAGATATGAACAAAATGATATAGGGACAGATGGCAAGCTTACATTGGAGGTGGACGAAGCCTAGTGGAGAGACCGTCCCTTAAAAAAATTGCCTTCAAGGTAAATATTATCTTGGAATCTTTAGTGCTAGTTCAATAATGAATATCAATTATTAATGATAATTTATTAAAATCAATATACCCATGATATTTGATTGCATCGAAAGAAGCAAAATACTTTTAATATATATATATATATATATAATGGATGTCTCACATATGTTATGTTACTACACTATTATTTAATTTCAGATTTATCAAGTATCAAAAATATCATATTTTTTGAGATGTAAATTTTTTAATCATTTAAAATAAATCTACACATAAAAGAGTAACAATATTTTTGTGTAAATATCAAATCTATTTTATTTTTATTTATAAAATATGATATTTTTCTTTTTATCTCTCTATATAATATTTTTTATATTAGTTGTATATATCAAATCTCCCTCTTTCATATATACATGTTTGTATTTATATTTAATTTATATCTTATTACTATTATTTGTTATAAATACTACATTTTTCTTTGAAGTTGACTTGTAAGCATTATATTTATGATAAACTTGACAACATCTCTATCATAGGGGTTGTAAATGCACCTCACTAAATTTTGGTGCAATTAAAATGTATGGTCTTAGACATAGCAAATTGAGGTGATTGTTCTCCACAAGATAGAAACAAATAGTATCATATCCAAGACTATGTGATTATACAAATGATATAAAGAAAATCACGCTACTAGTAACCCTAATATTGGCATTATTTGCCATTTTCCATTGAAATAATACTTAGCATAAATAAGATGGCCGTTGATATTAGATTTGTGCAAAACCTTTAATAAAAGAATATATATATATATATATATATATATATATATATATATATATTGTAAATAAAAATTCAGAACCTTGTATTAATAACGATCATAAGCTATACAATGACAGGTGTTAGCCACCTATTCTGTCATAAGAGAGAAACCAGAACAGGTGGCTACAAGCTATTCAAAAATTGACATGTTCTTCTGAGCTCTAGCCTTGCTAGAACTAAAATGCTTACGCCAAAAATTACAGTGTGCCTGCGAAATCAAAAATGTGCAGACTATGTTCTACAATCTTCCGCTAATTCTACTAAGGCTGGCTATATACAGAGCCGCCATGACTAAAACTACACAGACATGGTAAGAACAAAATTGCTAAAACATCTATCTTGTTGTCGTGGTATATTAGACCACCGACTCTGCAACTTAATAGACAAAAAAACTGAAACCTGGGGGCCTCATTCCATAGCTAGGCCTGGTTATCCATGTATAGTGTAGGTTGGGGTGAACCGCTGACTGCAAGTCGGGCATCTAGCGCGCACAGGAGCATCCGTGAGCGCATCGAACAGGATATCCATCCGTTGGTTGAGGACGCTCTGTGAATGCACCTGGTCATCCTGCTTTTGCCTGATCTCGAAGAGGAGTTGAAGGTGCTCCTCTACGAGATGGTTGGCAAAATGATGAGGCTAGTCCTCCTCCTCCTTGCCAGTCTCGTTGTCTGCCCCTATGTTGAAATCCTTGCTTGTACCTGCAATGTTGTCCAACTGCCAGCTTGGAGGAATCTCCTCCTCCACCTTGCAGCTTCCATCGCCATAGTAGGGGTCACCTGGCTTAACGACGGGAGGGGCCAAGAAGTTGGTGTCCGGAGTGTGACGCGTGCCCAGGGGTGACGCCTCCTCTTTAACTTTGCTCGAACTGTGAAGCGGTGGTGGAGACGAGGGAAATGAGTTGTGGAGGAGGCAGCCTCCAATTTGACCAGGTTGGCTCCATGGAACTGGAGAGGAGCCGACTGCGTCCTCTAGAAGGAGTGGCGAGGGCTGGCAAAGTGGGCGATGAGTACTCTTTGAGAGGGGGTAAGCCTGTTGGCCCGAGAGAGGGTGCTTTTGTTGCGAGCACCCCTCTTGGGCTTTCCGCGCTCCCAAGGCATGGTGGGGGGGATGAGGAGGTGGAGGAGGGAAGAAAAGAAGGCTGGGGGAAGAAGCAGGAAGTGATGGAGGGAAACGGAGGAGCTAAGATGGAGGGTGGAGCGGAGAGGATGCCACTAGTTCGCGAGAAGAGATTGCAGAGAACAATGGTGTCATTGTTTTCGTGAGAGCCAGGGAGAGTGCACCAGGGAAGGAATGGGATGGAATGAGCCTGGTTGCCCCTCTTAACCCCATAGAAGACGGAAGTGACCTCTGCATCAGCCACTGAAGTATGAAGTGACTGTTGCGTCCTTCTGGTACGCCTTGCATGGCTGGTTCGCTCACTCAATTTCCCAGCCAAACGCACTAACATAAATCCTCTCATGGTGTGAGCCATAGAGAAATTAATGGGCAAGGGCTGGCGGCCGGGGTTAATAACTCCCCCGGCTGCCCTGTTCCAGCTGTCCTCCAACTCTCGCCAAGTGGCACCCCATCCGGGTAAAAGAATATATATATATATTGTTGCTTTATGGATCTATGCTTTTATGATGTACACAGTATTAATGTTTCATAATATATATATATATATATATATATATATATATATTAAAAATGAGAAAATGCGCTCAAATCATACTAATCTCAATTCTATGTCAATGTGTACGAAAGCATTCCCAAGGAAGCAGCCCAAGCAGTGAAGACAAATTCCTTTAACCAGGATTTCAAAACCTCCACTTATATGGGGATACACTAAGGCCAGAGGCTACCACAAATTGCCGAACGTGCCCCTAGTAAACTAAAGTAAACCAGATTCTTATCCCAAGAATAGATGTATTGCAGAAAATATCTTTCAACAACCAGCTATAGCGTTACATGAGACATAAGAAGTGCCGGGCAGAGTATAGATCAAAATTGTAGAGTTAACATATCAAAAGTGTTAAGCCAAATACTCACCTGTGTCCTGAAATACTCTGCAGATATCAGGAATGCAACCTTCCAAATAGCATCCAGAGTCCAGATTATAAGTGTAAAATTCAGGTAAGTGATTGAGGAGAAACTTATAAAAGCAGCTCATGTTGTGTTAAAGCACACTAAAAAGAAACTCTCGTTGAGAACAATGGAGAAAAGAGAAGTTACCAATATGAAAGTTGAAATCGAAAGGATAAATGCAAAAAGTCAACAGATAAGGGAGGAGAGTATTAATAGATAGGGGAGGAGAGTATTAATGTGGAACGAAATCCTAACAGAGGGAGGATATACCACTGTAGTAGTAAGACTTGCAATTATAATGCACAGCATATTGAATCAATTATAGACTTATAGTAGTAAGACTTGCAATTATAATGCACAGCATATTGAATCAATTATAGACTTATAGTATACCAAAATGGATAACCACAACAAAGGTCAACAAAGGCTATTAGGTGGATCTTCCACTTTAATTAGTTGATGATACGATAAACAAGTTGCACTGCAATATTGAAATTTGAAGTACAGTGCATTTGCTAACAACAGACGAAATCATTAAAATGACAAATCTTTTAGCAACAACCCTTAATTTAGCAGATATGAAATCAAGAGTTGACAGTAGTCTTATCCAAAATATACAATGGATTTGTGACTCATAAAGGAGTTGGAACAAAAACCAAATAATTTCAATCCAATCATTTAAAACTACCAGATGCTATCTGCCATTCAACTAAGGCTAGAAGGGTTTCTTTGCACAAGTCTATGACTCCAAGTAAGTGACAGCAGATTGTTTTCAGGCAAATTACATTCCACCAACAATTTGCAAAATTTGTAAACAGTTCATCAGTTACTTTAAGGAGATTAAAAAAACACAGGTTTTAGTCAAAATTTACTTCAGAAATTCCTGATGGAATTCAGTGCACAACAGTAACTAAATCCTATAATATCAGTATAGGCCCATTTTGCACTTGCTAATATGCTTTGAATAAAATAAAATAGAACAGTGTCAAAAATGTAACTTTTGCCACCTACAAGGCACAAGTAACTTTTGCCCATTTTGCACTTGCTAATATGCTTTGAATAAAATAAAATAGAACAGTGTCAAAAATGTAACTTTTGCCACCTACAAGGCACACGCATCTCAACATTTATTTAGATTTAATTGAGATTATTCTTTAAAAAATTGCTTAACGGTGCCGTGCGAAGTGTAATCCAAATCTTGTCTTAATTAAACAGTAAGCAAAACAAGCCTTAATCTAACTAACATTAGCAGTAGCCCTAATTGGTTTAGTGCATTTAAAGTTTCTCAGAAGGAGAAAACCCAGACATATTCACAATTATAAGGTGTTATTATTTTTAGGTCAGAAAAGCCTTTTTAACCTATCATCATTCGACTGCAATAGCACAGGAACGACTATTTACAGCACCTCCGCATTATCACAGGAACAATTTCTCCACATTAACACAACCACATCTCGAAATGGCCCAATCAACCTCCTTATCATGGGAAGTGCACCTGTCATGTTTTTGAACCCGTGTCATCATTGGAACGAGCAAATCAACTTGGTTCTAGACCATAGCCCAACAGACACAATCATAGTGCATTGTTAACCATATTTCATCATACTCTGTTTATATTTGCGTTTGTGGGATTCACCAACATTAACTCCAATCTAACAGTGTGTAGGTTAAGCCCACCAAGTTTCCACCTGCCTCCAGCCATGTGCCCCAGACCAGGTTGTACAAAATTAGATGTCTATACCAATTGGTGCAATTGCTTCTACACCAGCAATAGCCTGGGGACAACAGAAGCAAACAAATTACCAACTTCCCAAAAGCAGTTAAGCCGTGATTTTGGCGCAGGATAGCAGGCCATTGGCAATGGGTCCTAACAAATACAGACACCCACCTCCTTTTACTCCACCTATCCAAAAATTTAAAATCTGCTAATAGCCTCGATAAATCCTAGGTACCTAACTAATCAGTCTGGCCTTCTTTTAAATTATTGTTTATTAGTAAATAAATTTAAATTACTGAAAGACATGATACCATCGCTGAAGTTTTTACTGCAATGCTATACCCTATCCTGGCACAATTCCTTAACCCAAATTCTGGGCATAGTAATCACATTGTTCATCCTTCAGTCAAATTTTTTTGGTCTATATTTCTATTTGAGAATATACCCAGACACTGAAATCTGGTCTTTGAACACGTTATTCACATCAAGACAACTGAAACTTGCAGTGGCAAATAAATTTCAACCACGCCTCAGATTGAACTTTCATTGAAATGGGTAGCAGAAAAGCAAAATACGAGCCCATGCCCGGGAAATCCCACATAACTGTATCATGTCCCAGATTCAACAACTGAAACGTGCAGTGGCAAATAAATTTCAACCACACCTCAGATTGCACTTTCATTGAAATGGGTAGCAGAAAAGCAAAATACGAGGCCATGCCCAGGAAATCCCAAATAACTGTATCATGTCCCAGATTCAACAACTGTGTCATGTGATCATAATTTACAACAAGGTATAATTTACAACAAGGTATAGTCCAATCGTGAACAATGCCATGTCTCTCATGCCTTATATGCAAGACAAACCCTAGAGCTTAAGAGCACACAGAGAGCTGCTAACCCATGGTGTGATTTATGTAAAATTGGAAAACAAATTTAAAACCCATCTGAAATCTAGCTATATTATACTATATTATGTGATGTAAATGGAAAAATCCTGAAAACCATCTTTAATTCTCAGAGTCTGAAGAGGACTCGAGCAGTACCAAGTAAGATGTATCACGGGGGGGCATCGTTTCCTTACCTTCATCCTCGTCCTCCTCCTGCTGCTTGAGGAGCAATGTCTTGTAATGTTCCAAGTCGGGCAGCCAATAGGAAGAGCCAGGGAGGAAGGGTATCCAATCGGGAGCGCCCATTATAATACGCCTCTCCTCTGCCAAGTCCTCCAATTCGTCCGCCAGGCGTGAGATGAGAGAGTCCTGTGAAGAGATGCGTCTTCCTCTCATGGAGATAGAGGAGGTAACAGCCGTTGCTGCCGACGGGGAATAAGAGGTAATAATATGAGGGTGTAGGATGCTAATAATCTTCTTTCCAAACGCTGCCACTGCCATCCCTTGCTCCACAATCTTTTTCAGATTATCTTCAGTAAAAGGAAGAATGCTATCGAATTGTTTTCAACCGAAGTTTTTGACAGACCTCTTTCAGATTTTCTTCAGTAGAAGGAAGAATGCTAACAAATTATTTTCAACCAAAGTTTTTTACAACCACCTTCCCCAAGCAATGCCAATAAAACAGAGGGTGAGGATTATGTTTGTTCTCTCTTTGTTTAGCGTTCCCTTCTTCTATGAACAGGGCCCTTTTTTTTTGACTTTTTGTGTGGTTAAGTATGTGAAATAATACTTTGCTCCTTATTATCCGGGGGTTTGGAATTGCTATAATGATTATCAAATCTTTATTTTGTGTTAGTTTATATTGATTATAAATATATATTTATATTTAAGTAATAATTTTTTTAAGTTTATATTTATTATAAACATATATTTATGATTTACAATAATATGTAAGTTTAATTATACTATGATTTTATGTTAATGGGATAGTTATAAGGTAGTGGTTTCTCCTAGTAATATATGGTTGATTGGTTGTATGATGAGTATGCTCTGTTGTTCAACATTTTGTTCCTTTGTGAGACATGTTGTGTGGGTACTTGTGTGTGAAATAATGAGATATCCCTATGTTGTGGCATTTTGGAGTTGCTTTTACGATTATAAAATCTTTTCTCCCCTCCACGCCTTCTCATTACCTCAACATTGTTCATGATTTTCTATGCCACTGTAAAGGGGTCATTGCTCTATGAATGCCATGTTTCATAACTTGAAAGTCACATGTAGATTCCAATGGTACAACTTGTCGATATTATTGCATACCACTGTTATGTGTTGTACACACCTTGTCAATGGTATATGTATCATGACACCCAAATCCCTTGCAACTTTAGGCCCTTTTCGACAATCTTTATCCACGTTCATTATAATGTCATACAACTTGTCAATGTTATTATATATCATTGCCATGTGTCATACACAACCTGCTGGTGTTATTCATACCACGACAATTAAATTCCTTGCAAATTTGGGTCTTGTTTGATGATCTTTATCCTCTTACATTCTCAACAAAATGAAAATGGGTGATCAAAACATGGTAGATTAATCTCACGAAGTTTTCTTTAGCTCTATTAAGTGTTGAGTATCCACCCCTATCAATAGGTGGGACATTATGTACACAATTTGATTGGGATGTGACCCCTTGACCTGTCTTAACATCTCCATTGTGGGTCACTATAATACCCCCAATTGGATGATCCGGATTTAGTAGCGGAATGAACTGATTAACAGACTGAATACCATAAACACAGAGATAGGAAGAATAACACAAATATCCAATGAATAATATCTTCTGTTAAATAATGAAATAGGCTGAAACTGTAAAACTGCAGAACTGAAACTTGTTCGAATGGTGGTAGCTATATCTGAAAAGAGATGTGGCCGCTACGCGCATCCGTCTAAGCAGAAATGGATTACAATGAGGCTTTAGAGGCCCTTTTCATATTACTCATGAATGCCAAAAACCTAGACATCCAAAAACCTAACCCTAGAAGGTGAAACACCAAAATTCATGTGGGCCCTATGGGTAAGTTGGTGTAATTTGGTACCTCAACTTCCTAGGGTCGTAACTTTTGCATACAACCTTTGTTTTAGGCGAATGATAGCCTGTTGGAAAGGTCTTTCAGAGAACTACACATTATGCCATTAGACTTTGACTTTGTCTACATTTTGACTATGGAGAGCCAAGAAAACAACGTGTAGGGCCCCAAAACAGCCCTAAAAGTACAACAAGATGTGCTGACATGAAAACATACAAAATAAGCCAGTTGGATTAGGCGAGAGGCCACCTGTATCCCCCTGAAGAATGTGTGAGGCTTCAGACAACCCCAGAAGTGTATAACTCACAATTATAAAGCAGTACAGAAAGACGTGTTGAATAAAAAACAGACACGAGGAGCCAGTTGGAATAGGTGGGTGGCCACCAATATCCACCTGGATCAATCCTCACACCTTGGGAAGCAATGGTCTCCATTGCATTGAGTTCCCCCATCAGGTGAGGAAACTTCTGCTAGATTTTGCCTCGGATGAGCCACTTGCCTCGGTGTAGGAGTTGCTCTGCCTTGACAACCCGATAATGTTGGATCCGATGTTGGCAAGTGCCCTTGACCTATGTGTCCATTATCTGATCGGTGGATGCTTGTTCCATGTAGTCCGGGTTGAGCTATGTTGGTGTTAGTTGTTTGACGATCTCAGAGGTGTCCAATAATGGTGGGAAATATGGCCGAAGGAGGTCCACATTGAATACTAGATGCAGACCAAGGAAGGGTGGGGTGTTGAGCTCAAAAGCATTTCTACCCACAACCTTGGTGATAGTGTAAGGCCCATAATGAAGTGGGCAAAGCTTCTGATGGGGCCCAATGATACTCTCCTTCTGAAAATGTAACCAGACTTTGTCGCCAACCTGAAACTGGTGTGGTACCTTGTGTTGATCATGGCACTGCTTGTACTTAGCATTGGATTTTTGCAAAATCTCCAGGACCTGTTGGTGGATGTGATGAATCCGCTCAATGAATCTGGTGGCTTTGTCGATCTCAGACTGATCAGGGAAAGAGTCTATCTGTGCAGTGGCAAGAGGAAGTGCAACATCAATGGATCCCAAGGGTTGGAATTCCAAACCCACCTGAAATGGGCTATGGCCGGTGGAACTATGGAGAGCCCTATTGTAGTTGTGTTGGACATATGAGAGACTCTCATCCCATGTACGAGGAT
>SNQJ01S0053790.1:0-17842 GCA_010110895.2 Picea sitchensis
TCATTGTTGAATTTGGGAAACTCAAATAATGTACTCAAACTATGTCACAAAAAATATGTGGGAAAAAGTTCTTCAAGAAAGGAAGATGCAATATCCAACCTTCTATAAGAAAATAGTGTGACTATCATAGTTCACCTTGGCATGATGCATTTGTATGAAAATATTATAAGACATTCCTGACACAAACATCTATGTCCAACTCAGGTCCAACTACAACAAATATGGATAAATCTATCATGGAATCCGATCCAAAATCATCAAATCTATTGGCATTGACTTCAACAATCCTATCAAATTTGACCATGGTTGATAAAGAGGAAAGTGAATGACTATTCCATACATAGATATGGGTGAAATACAACCTGCTACATCTGATTGTGGATAATTTCAATCAAAAAACCTTCGTCTCTAAAGACCTTATGAAGAAATTGGGTCTTGTTACTACTGCACTTATGCATCCTTACAACATCAATTAGATGAAAGATGGACAAGAACTTAGAATCACCTGACAATGCAATATTTCCTACTTTATCAAGCCATTTAAGGATGAAGTAATTTGTGACATAGCACCACTCTCAATAGTTGATGTGCTATTTGGAAAACCATACTTATGGGATAGACATGACAATTATCAGTGAAGACCAAATAAAGTGATTTTCAATATCAAAGATTAGTGGTATGGAATTTCTAAATGTTGAGCTAAGTCAACAATCTCTATAGTTTCAGAAAAAGAAGTCAAAAATATTATCAACCATGCTTAGAAATTCATGTTGTTAATGATTAAACATCATTATTTTGAGAAGATCATAGTAAATAGTCAAATCTCCACTCACCACAACTTATGAAAACAAAAACAAGTCGATAGAGTACTTGAAGAATACAAGGACATACTCAAAGATATAACTTGAGCACCATTATATTTCCAAGTAAAACGGTCCATAGATCTTGTTCGTGGATCTTCATCACCCAATGCATTTGTTTACAAAAGTTCTATTTTAGAGAATAAATAAATCCATAGAAAAATTCAAGCCTTTTGGCCACACTAAGGGAGGCTTGTTTAAATTCATAGTCATGCCTTTTGGCCACATCAATGCACTTGAATCTTTCATGAGGTATATGAATGACCTTATTAGATATTTTGGAGGTAAATGTGTCTTTGTTTATTTAAATGGCATCCTCATTTTTAGTAGATTATGAGATGATCATTTACAACACCTTCAACAAGTGTTTAAGACTCTCAGATAGCATAAAATTTGCATGAAGTTGAAGAAGTGTTTTTTTACAATGAAGAGAATCAATATTTGTGTTATTTGGTCAAATCTAAAGGCATTCAAGTTGACCTAGAAAATATTCAAGTCATCAAGAATTGGCCTAATTTGAGAAACAATCATGAACTACGAAGTTTCATTGGTTTAACAATTTGTTTATCGCAAACTTGTGTTAAGATTCAACCACATTACATGGTTGATGAATCAATTGACTGAAGGAGGTGGAAATACAACATTGAAATGGGAAATAACATAATAATAAGCTTTTGAAGAGCCTAGGGAAAATATTTGTATACCTTCACTGCTCATGCTACTTAATTTACATTGGCCATTTGAAATTGAGACTAACACTTCAGATTATGCTATGTGCATAGTGATCACTCAAGTAGGTCACCTGATAGCATTCTATTAAAAAAAATCCAATGATATTGTTTGTAAGTACTTGACTTACAAAAGGGAATTGTATGACATTATACAAGCAATTAAACAATCAAGACATTACTTTAAAGGTAAAAAATGATCATTCATATAAAACAAAAACCTGTATTGGTCACTCCTTCATAGTATAATTTACAAACTATAGGACAACTCAATTGAATTGGTTACCTAGAGTAATTTTTGTTGGTGATTAAGCATTCAAAAGGAAAATCCAATGCACCAGTTGATTGTCTTAGCTGACCACCAATCATTTCCCTTTTTAGTGTTAAGTATGCATGGATATGATACCATTACTTGGCCTCGATTGTATGAAGATAGACCTAATTTCTCCTTGGTGTATTGACTAATCTAGATAGTTAAGTTGATTGGAATCCACTATCGCTTGAAGGACAACTTGCTTTACAAGTTAGGACAAGTTTTTGTACATCTAGGTGAGTATTGGCATTAGATTATATGTGATGTACACTACATCAAAACAATAGGTCACTTTGGAGTATCAAAGAATCTTATGGTACTATAGAAGTATTTCTATCGAATTCACTCAAGTTGAATGTTGAAAAATATATCAAGTCATGTGTGGTTTGTGCCATCACCAAGCCACCAAATCTTTCATAGAGTTTGTATACACCCTTTCCTATTCTATATTGATCGAGGGAATCCATTTGTATGGATTTATTGAATACATATTCTGTCACCAAGCACCGACATGATGCAATTGTAGTAGTGGTTAACAGATTTTCTGAAATGGCTATCCTTACACCTAGTTACAAGAAGACTATGATTTCTTAGAAAACTACTCAAATCTTCTTTGAGCATGTTTGGATGAACTATGGTCTTCCATATTCAATCATCACCAATCATGACTCGATATATGTTATCATCTTTTGGAAAAAAACTCTAGTAGCAAATTGACACACAACTATTTATGTCGACAACATTCCATCCTCACAAATATGGATAGACTGAATTTGTAAATCACATTGTGGTATAATTGCTTCATATGCACAAAGAAAAGCATCACAGAACATGGGATGACATGTTCCCATATATCCAACATAGTTATGACTGAGCTCAACATAGTTCAATCACCAATAGTCCATTTGAAGTCTATTATTGATTTTATCCCTAAGAGTTTATTGACTTAGTCATTCAAATGACTATTTATTTTGACACAAACCATGAAAAAAATGAAATCAAGAAGGCACTCAATTTCAAAGATAAGCTCTATGAGATTCAAAAACAAGCAAAATAGATGTTGCATCGAGGTAGTGAAAAAGCTAAAGCTTGGCATTACAAGCATCATATTCCTCATTCATTCCAAATTGGGGATCAATTATAGTTACATATGAAGAAAGAAAGGTTCAGTGGCCCATATAGGAAGATGAAGCCTTTGTGATGTTGTCCTTATACCATGCTTGAGAAAATTGGGGAAAATGCCCTTAATCTTAGCATTTTTCCATACCTAAGTTTACATCCAATATTCAATATGGATTTTCTTTGAGCCTATTTTCGACCATTCCTAGAATAGACTAAGTTATAGCATACAGATCTAGAAGAAATCCACCTAGATGTTCAGGTGCCACTTGCAATCGACACTATTTTTGGACAGTAAGCATGCCATACAAGGATGTTAACAATTCCCTTATTTCAAGTGGGTAAAGAAGGAAAAATCCCATCACAAGGAAAGTGGTACAATACCATTGAGTTGGATCAAATTTTCCTCATATACATAAGTGGGCAATGGTCCCCCTCATCCACATAAGTTAGCTATGGTGATCATTGGCAACTAAGGGGGAATACTTGATCCATTCAAAGACTTGATTGGAATCCATCGATTATCACCTACTCTCAATCAATTTTTTGGTTGAAACTTATGATTGAATCCTCGCAGTCGATCCTTGAATCAATTGAATCACACATTCATTGACTGAGTCAACTCATGCATCCTTCGATGAGTATTTTCTATTATCCTACATGTCTAATGTCAAGGATGACTCAACACATGTCAGACAACATCATAGCCCCAAGGGTTAGCTCAAGTGGTTTTGAGCCAGATGTGAAGTTATCCCTAGAGGAGGAGGTCATGTGTTTGAATATCTTGTTCACCCTTGGGGTTAGGCCCCATAATCAGGACCAACGGTTTACCCCGCTTACCATCCACGAAGTGGGGAAGTACTCGGGGGTTTCCCACAAGGTATTCCATCGAAAAACATGTCATACAACATCATGAGTAGTCAATAAAGACCAAACAAGCACCATTGGTCTAGCATTGTATGTCTCTTCATCTTCTTATTCCTATCAATAGCTAGCAAGAAGTAGTTAGGTTTTCTAATCAGTTACGTAGCTATGTTGTAACTAAAATGTAGCGGCTACGACACCCAAGCATTCATCAAGAATGTATGAATGTATCTAAGCATGAGCAGAAATGACTTCTATAGATTCTCTCAATTCGACTCGCCTCTCCCGGTCATTGCAATTGAGTTTGTCCAATCATTGCACCCTTGTTTGGGGTATTGCTTAGAGACTTAGAAAACCAACATTCTAAAGAAACTAATCAATATGTCAATTTTTCCCTTTTGATTCTCTACTATCAATTATTGGCTTACATCTTCATATGATTGGTTTCGTTTTCCATTGCTTCCAATCAATTTTATATGAATGTTTATTTCCTGGTTTTCTTAAATAGTCTAATTTGAAATGGCGAGAGGTATGAATGAAGTGGGAGGTATGAATGAAGTGGGAAAAACATGCAGTATGAAAGACCAAATGACTAAGGCTACACTGAATTGAATCTTGAATATCATATATCAAAAATTTAAACTTGATTATGAAGATGATTGAGTATGCTTAGTAAACAACATTTGATAAAATTAATAATGATAAACTCCCATGGCTAAATTATACTAAACTTGGAGGGAGGACAATCAAGAACGAGACAAAATCCTAAAGGCCTTGTTAATTGAAATAATTGAAAATCATGTTGTAAAAAATGGTTGTCGAAAAAAAAAAATTTATTTTCAAAATTCTTAATTGAAAAAATATTATTAAAATTTATTTTTATATATATTATATAATAAATCATTTACAAATTAAAATAAAACCAATCTTACTAAAAGATATTTTAAACTCGTTTGAAAAATAATCATGTAACTTCTAACTAGACAAATCAGAATTTGTATTTATTTAATTACATTTTCACAGTTTGGTAGCTTTCTAATCTCGCCAGGGATTATCATTGAATTACAACCCTGAAGATTGAGATATTTCAGATTTCTAAGTTCTCCTATTCTAGAAGGCAACGATTTTAGATTTTTACAATAGATAAGATACAAGAATTGAAGATATGAAAGATCACCTATCTCTTCAGATATATCTTCAATCTCACTGAAAGCTAAATCGAGCCATTCAAGTCGTGTCAATTTCCACATTGATGATGGCAATGATCGCATGGATATGCGATTAATCGCCAATACCCTCAAAGAGGTGAGGTTGAGGAAAAATGCTTCTGGAGTTTCTTTCAATCCCATATTTTCTCCCATGAGTAAAGAAACTAGATTGGGACATCTCAAATCTGCTGGCAAGGACTTAATATCATTGCCCATAACCGCTATTCGCCTGCAATTATCCGAAGCTGGGATGTCAGTGAAATGTTGAAGACTTTGACCTGCCCTCAATACACAATTCTCCTCATTCTCTCCAATATAAATTGCCATGTCGTGGACGACATCGTGAACACTAATCACGCCCCCTTTCACCTGGAATAAGCAACGGTTTTCAAGTAACTTTACATAGCTCTCCCCTGTCTTTAGTACATAGTCATAGTCCACATCTTCTTTGGTACCATCATCATCTCCACCAGAATAGCAACATCATCAATCATCTCCACCAGAATAGCAACATAAAATCAACATCATAAATCCATGCACCATCATCTCCACCAGAATAGCAACATCTTCAATCAACATGGCACAGTAAAGAAAACAGTTTTTCAAATTAGCATCGGGCAAACTATCGTAACTCCATCTCAATCGCTGATACAGTTCTCGATTAATTCGAGGATGAGTAACTGGAAAATTTAAATCCACTTTTTGCATCTGCTTTAAAGCAAACTTCCACTCATCTACAGCTGTGTTGCCCATCATTGTTGAGCCTATTACCTTTATTGCCAACGGTAACCCTTTACACTCCTCCGCCACCTGTCGCGCAATATTCTCCATATCCTCCGGAACATGGCCGTCTTCGAAAGCTACTTTCAAAAACAACTCCCATGCCTCCTCTCTTTGAAGGGGTTGTATTTCCATGAACTGTTTTGCATTCATTTCTTGAATCAGATCTCTATTTCGAGTTGTGAATACAAGTTTACTCCCTTTGTTCTTGCCAAATTCCACGCCCAATTCTTTGAGATAGAGTGCCCCCCACATGTCGTCTAAAACCAAAAGGAATTTCTTGGTCTTCATATATGCACACAACTTCATCTTCCCCATATCAGCGGAACAGTTGACCAGATATAAATTAATTGTAGAAGCAATATCATTTTGCATCTGCAGAATGGGAAATTGAGCAACTGTAACCCAAATTACATGATCAAAATCGTTACGCACCTTGTAGGTGTTGTAGACTTTTTTGAGCAATGTTGTTTTTCCCACACCACCCACACCGTACACACCAATTATGCGAACATCGGGAGCTTCCGAAACCCAGCTCCGTAGCTGTGTCTCGGCAAATTTAATTTCCAAGCCGACCAATCCGGTGTCAGGTTCGTCCTGAAGTAATACGTCTACCCGTTGTGGTGCCGCGGACGCAATCTGTTGAGCACTGCAAAAACCGGAAAAGTCGGTTCTAAGCTCATCATGGAGCTCACGAATAGTTGTGTTCCACTCTCGGATTGGCGTAAAGACTTTGGGCTTGCAAAGGACGCAGTCAATACACTGCTGCAGCCACGGGCCCTGTGAGCGATGGATCAACTCTCCGGCCTCTCCAACTTTACGTTGCATCCTTAGCAAACAATTGTTCAGAGAATCCGGTGCTTCCCTCTGCTGATGTTGGAACTGAGAGCGAATATCAAGCAAAAGGCTCTTCATACGATTCAACTGCTCTTCCAGAAGCTTACGGTTGTCATCCAAGTGAATGACATCGTCTATCTGTTGGATGAGTGGAACAACAATAGCGCTGTTAATGGTGTTGCCCGCCGTTGCAATATCCATCAGCGAGTAGATTAGCAGAATACCCAATAAGGGAAACAGAATATTACATAGTGATCAAAATCTCTATGTTCTGTGTATTTCATTATGCTTGCACTTAGACTTTTGTATACTCTTTAAGCATATTAAGGTCCGGATGTATCAATGTGTGTATTAACTCATTAAAATACGAGAAAAATCATAAAATTTAGGTAAGTATATGAAAGTTAGGTTGTTAAGTGTCAAATTCATTTTGGGTAAACTTTGTATGTGTATTTTTCATATTTCAAAATTTAAATAGCTTTGGAGGATGCTTTTTATTTTTTTAAAACTCCTACTTACAAAACATGGTTTTTTTATATATATTTATGGCATTTTTTTTAAATTGTTGTGTTCAACACTAATTGTTAGAATCACACATTTCTTCGAAATCAATTATATTCTTGTGATTTTGTACTACATTTTGAAATTTAGTTTGGAATGTTGGACGTTTTTAACTAATATTCAAAGGTCTCCTTGAAATAAAATGGGCATTTAATATATAAAATAGTAGAATAATATGTAATATGTTAGGATACATCGATGCTTTTAATAAATATTCAATGTTATTCTTGAAATGAATACTTAATAATGAAAATATTTAATAGTGAAACAAATTATATATATATTTACTATAATATAAAAATATAAATATTTGGTCAAATTAAGATAAGATGTGAAAAAATTATATGTAAAATTTGCATATAACAATGTAAATAAAATTGGCATTCTATAAGACATTATGAATTTGCATAACACTTAAGACGAAAGGCACTCAAACAGTATTACTATCATCAATTTTTCATTTAATGGAAAGGGGAATTATCAAAGTCCAATAGCTAATTGTCTAACTATATTTCATGTAAATCTACTTGGAGATATTCCCTAAAAATACTAAGAATAACTAAGAAGAAGATTATCTCTCAAGATTATACACCCTCAGTGGGCCTAATGGTTAAGAACATGTGTTTCCTCTTAAGAGGTCACAAGTTCAAATCGAGAGGGGGGTAGGGTATGTATACCTCCGTAGACTTTACCAGTCAAATCGCTGGGTGGAGGGGGTCCCTTGTCCCATAAGCAAAGAGGTCTCATACACCAATTAGCTGTATGGCTTGGTCGTGACCTTAAAAATGGATTATTATTATTATTATTATTATGTGGTTCAATACCAGTGTTATGCACTAAGTAGTATTGCATTAAATGCAATAATAACACTAAGTAGCGTTGCATTAAATGCAATATATGTTAGGATATATACAATACTGTGTTGTACTTTCTCAATATTTTGTAATTAAAAAATCCAACATTATGCACTCAATAGTATTGCATTAAATGAAATATGACTGAGAATATATATATATATATGAATATGAAATATTTTATACATTAAATGCAATATGACAAGAATATATGTAGTTGAATATGAAATATTTTATAGGGAACTAGATAACATATATCCTAAGATATATTTTAATCAATGAAATGCAAAAAAAGTGTGTGTTGATTGTGGTAAGGGATGATATAAGATTAAAACATATTATATTTTACTTAACATTTTTTCCATCTTTATTAATAAGAGTGGGGTCGAGGGAGATATTAAATGAGGATGGTGGTGTGGGAGATATTAAGTAAAACACAATATGTTTGCCTCCATCTCCACCTTCATTATTACAATATTATCACATATCTATAGTATCTCCCTACCCATCTTAATGAGGGCGGGGTTGGAGAGAGATATTATGTAAAACATAATATGTTTGTCTCCACCTTCATCCTTATTGTTAATATGGGGTGGAAGGATATATTAGGTAAAACATAATATGTTTGTCTCCAAATAAAAGAACAAACAAATATATAAAAATTATTGTATTAAAAACAATTCAACATTAAAAAATTATAAATAAGAAATTTGATAAAATCATTAATAAAGTTCAAAACTCTAGTATATTACATTGTCTTATCGTCACATAGTTCAATATTTCCTCCCATTGCCTCATCGTCTAGTAATGAAACCACATTACGAAGTTATAATCAGCGAAACCACATTCTGGAGTTACAGAGTACTCTCTACAATCTTGCACTTTAAAAGTACTTTAATGTCATGTGGTAACGGTCTTAAGTGGTTACATCCCTTAAAATTGAGATACTTGAGATTTGTAAGTTTTACTATTTCACTAGGCAATGACATTAAAGCTAAACAACCAAAAAGAGACAAAAATTGAAGGTGAACAAGATTACCTATGTCTTCAAGAATATTCTCAATCTCAGTTCCACTCAAGTCAAGAAAGCACCATACGTTCCACCTGAATTAGTGCATCTTCCTCGAACATGGCACAGTAAAGAAAGAGGTGTTTAAAATCAGCAGTGGTGGGCAAAGCATCGTAACTCCATCTCAATCGCTGATATAAATCTCGATCAATGCGAGGATGAGTAATTGGAAAACTTAAATCCAGTTTTTGCATTTGCCTTAACGCAAACGTCCAGTCATTTATACCTATTTTGTTCTTCATTGTTGGGGCTATTACAGTTATTGCCAATGGAAAACCTTTACATTCGCTTGCGACTTCACTGGAAATTTACTTTATGTCCTTTGGAACATGGTCGTTTTTGAAATCTACTCTGCAAAACAGGTCCCACACCTCCTCTGTTTGTAGCTGTCGTATTTCCATGGACTTTTCTGCGTTCATTTTTCCAATCAGATCTCTATTTCGAGTAGAGAATACAAGTTTTCTATCCTTGTCGCTCCAAATTCCACCCCCAATTCTTTCAGAGTATTACAGAGTATGAAGATAAGAACAACTAGGACGCCGGAATATGAATATAAAATCAGGAGTAAAAGAAATATGTCATTTATATGCCTTTATAAAAGAAATATATAAAGGCACAGGAGCAAAAAGGGGAGAAATATGTGTATCATAGTCTTGTACGTCATCTAACCGCCTGTCATCTTGCAGCGAGTGGAAAGTAAGTGAATAATCTGGGTTAATCAAGTGTTTTAATGATTAACGAACCCATGGGTGAAGGTTATTTGTGTTAACACTGGTGGATACGACGAAGAATATTTTTGTATGATTAAATCTCACACGTTACTATTTTGCATATTTTAATTAAAAGATTGATTAATCTCGAAATTTTCAATATTTAGATATACTCATCTACACGTAACACTAAAGATTATCTTTTAATAAATATTATTTAATTATCTTCTAACATGTCATTAGGAATATTAAAATTAGGATAAAGTTTTAAGTGTTAAAAAATAAAGATCGTAAATTTGTTGGTGTTAAAAGATTTGTATTATAACAATTTAATATTAAGTAATTAAAGGTTGATATGGTAAATATACTTATTATTTAGTTTCTCAAGTAAATTTTATGAAGGTTAAAGAATGAGATGAGAATGAAGAAGCATGAACACACGAAGTAGTAATAATATTGTTCTAAAAAATGATTTGCTTGTTTATACTTGTTTGAATAATCTTTGGCAAAGATCCATCCATGGATGGATTAAAGAGGATTTCCTTTATCAAATATATGAGTCCATATGCTAAATACTATGTATTTGTTAAAGAATTTTTAGAGGTTAATGGAAATAACCCTTACATGCAAGCTAAGTTGTGCTTTTGACATAGCCATTTGAGATTACATTGTAGTAGATGCACAGTAATAAATGTTGTTTGATTTTAATTGCATAACTTATGTATTAGTAATGAACTTGAATGTTTATTAAGCATTTAATGCAAAGTTTGTCTCATGGTCGTTTCCTTGTTCTAACATAATTATAACGAGAGAGAAGAAAGCACGATCACTACAACCAAATAGCTTTTTCATGGATACAATATTGTTGCCCAACATTGCCTTGAAGCCCATTTATTCCTTTCTATATCACATGTACAATAACTATACAAATCACTCGCAATTGATAGAAGGACCAAGGATAAGGACATTGACATTTTAGTCTCAAGATCTCACATCTTCATAAGATGATAGCCAAAGAAGAATTATTTCCATGTGGAGACATGTTGCAAAGTCTAATTGAGAATGCTAATACTTCCACCCACACATTAAAGTCACAAGGTTGTGACATGATTGGGTGATTCAACACTGCTAATATCAAAGAATGTACAACTTCCTAACCCCCATAGCATTTGTGAGAGTAGGGTGGTTGCAAAAATTTTGGAAAGTGCATGATGTTCACAACATTGTGAAAAATTGGTGGCTCCTAGCTAAGCCTTTCAAAATAACACAAGCAAGGTGTAGTTGGTAAAAAATCTACAAGGGGGAATATGAAACCTAGGAGTGCTCATGAACCACTTGTGTGGAAAACTAGATACCTGATGTATATGGTTGAGTTGAATTCTAATCATGTATGAGGTCCTCAAGAATGAAACTATGTTAACTATGCAGAAATCATATCCAAACAACCTTGCTTGGTACGTTCGAGAATCCAAAACGCCCTAAGACAATATCACACTCAAAATTTATATGGCACCCTACCTTATGGATTATGTGTGTGCATGCACAAATTTCTTGGGTTTTAGGCCCACTTGACAACTTACATTTGCACCAATGCATACCTACTTGCAAGGCTTGTGGAAAACTAGATATGAGCGAGATGATTATTCCATATGTGACTTTGTCTTGGCCTTGTTGTACAAGAGGATCCATGGTAAGAAGTGATTGGCCACATTTCTTGTCGGAGGGAAATGAGGTTTTAAAGAAAATTGGAAACCATTATTTATTGGAATGAAGTTGCAACATAAGGGTATACGGGGTGTCAATTTCTCCCCACAATTTGTCGAAGTGTGTGTCGGATCAGCTGCTAATTCGAGAGATATCCTTTTAGACAATAATACACAGGGTGACAACAACATTAAAAAAGAGCAAGAAACAACAATGACCCTAGTTGCCTATAAAAATTGAAGGCTATCAAATCTTCGACTTAGCCCATGGGAGGAGTTATCTCTTGAATCCAAGGCTTAGAATTTCCACGCAAATCTAATCAAGGTCCATGACCTTCAATAACTAGTTGAGAAGTTCTTCATATCTCAAGCCTTGGTATGTAGGTTATGTCATCGTAAGAATGAGAAGAAAGAAGTGTATAGACGAGCTATAGATTATGTGGAGGTGGAACCAAGAAAGAGAAAGTGCTTATAAGTACTCGCATATCTACGTATAGTAGATATCTAGGGTCATCAACTGAGCTCCCAATGACATTTGGCATCGTATTCATTACAACAACTAAGCAGTTGGAGAAAAGATCCAAAATAAAAAAGAAAGTCTCTATATTTTATATACCAACAAATGTGTCGTGAGTTGGTAGCACAAGGGAAATTGAGCCAACTCAGATTCATATTCTCAAATAATCTGGATGCTTAATCCCCAAGAAGTGTTTAAGGGAGAGGAATTAAGTCACAATCCATAGTTATAGTATTCAATTATGTGATGGGCAAAGCACAACTACGAGAAACATCAATAAGAAATGGGATGAGGGCACCATAATAGAAGCAAAAAGAAATGTAATGAGCTTGGCACAATGGTTCATAGAGTAGTTAATGAATATTCAATCGAATAAATAAGTTGAATGTCAAGTTGACACCTTTGATTATGACTTCATGCACGAAGACTTCAAAAGGGTGTTGTTTAAGAGGAAGAAAAATGAAAAACAAATAATGGAGGTCTAACTCACTAAAGACTATATGTTGAACACGAACAATGCACATCCTCTAGGCATAGGGACATTAGGGGGCACCTTTGCACAATTGTCCATGTTGAAATTAAAGAAAATGCACTCCTATCTCTTAGCCATGAGCAAGGAAACATTGAGTTAAAAGAACAACTCAATAACCATAAATCTCAGAAGGAGGGTAAAAGTGGCAATTATAAGGAAGGCCAAGGGGCTGCAAGATAGTATTATCCCATTGGTGAATGAGTATTTCACCAATCTCATCACCATACACTCCTTTTGGGACTCAATGATGCAATTCAACCATTAGGTTAGTGACAAGCTACGATGGGATCCGACAATGGCAATTAATTAGTATAATGTATTCAATAGAAATATCAATATGTTTCAATCCCAACTCATATTCATGTACTAAGTTAATCTTAAGTTGTTCAACTACAACAATATATACATGGATTATGAAGATCAGAGCACACAAGTTGAGTAAAGTGAAGCACTCAACCTCCTTAATGAAATGCTTAATGTTTTGACAAACAATCAAGTCATAAGAGGCTTTCTAGTGGATCTATGTTCAAGGGATTAAGAGCATTGTTCTCTTGGAGCCATTAAATGGAACATTTTTCCAAAGTAAATTAAATAATTCCAGTTCAATTATCCAAAATAGGGCATTTGTAAATGCATCATGGTCCAAAGTCTTGTGATAACATGGGTCATCCCCAAAAGACACCGACGACCCTTTACCTAGCATGGGCATGAACTTTGTTGTTGCATGATCTCCATAGTTGTTGATGCAAGTGCACTAGCCTCCATTTTCTCTATTTTGTACTTTACATACTCTACAACAACTTTGATTATAGTCTTAATGGAAAATTTATATTTAGTTTGATAAAACACTAAATTGCTAGGTTTTGAACTTTATGTTTCCCAAAATTATTTTACACTCTCACTCTTTTTATTTTGAACACCATGGACATACTTTACCATATTAATAATTAAAAAAGCATTTTATTAAAAAGCTAATGTTAATTTTTTTAATAATGTATTTTGACCATGAAAAACAATGAATTTATTTCTTATGTCCATAAAAAAACAAAATTGCCTTCTAAATGTGTAATTTTTCGTATAAAAAGCATGACTCAAGTATACTTCTTAAAATAATGATTATATTTATCTATAATGCGTATAACATAAAAATGGTAGAGTTTATATAAATTTTAGTAGTAGCATGCTTTCAGTTTTGGTAATGTTAAGAAGCAGTGGCGAAGTAGTTATATTAACTAGTGATGAGAAAGTACTTCCTACCCAAATTGGCAGAATTACACGTATTACAGCTAATTCTCATTAAATGTACATCGGTTAAAATGGTGTGGTGGTCGGATCCTAATAGACCTATGGGAGGCTCTATGGTAGTAGGTAGTTGAGTAGTCAATTAAAGTTGTTGGTACACTAAAGCAATGGAATACATTAAAAGTAACCCATCACAACACATAACAATGACAGTAAACAGTCATTGGGAGCTTCTGCAATGGCGGTACAGGAATCCATTAAAGTTAGAAAAGAAGACAAGGACAAAGTTGGTAAAATAAAGTCAATGGATGGCAACTTCTGCGATGGTGAGAGAGTAATGACAAATCTTTATACAATGAGATGGTGTAGTGCAAGGAAGGAGAGGGTTTAAGGGGAAGCAAACACTGTCATCAATCAAGTCAATGGTAGTCATCATTGTCGATGCCACGTAGATGAAATAGTGATTGGGTAAATCAAATAAATCGAGTGTTGAATCTACACTCTCTTATTTTTAAAGATATGTTGAATCTATGCTCTCTCATTTTTAAAAATATGCTCTCTGCACTGCTCTATAGTCTATAGGAATTGTGAGAAAATGCGCAACTTTGGTCAACCTGTCGACCCCTGCAAATATGTCATCCTTAGGTTATGTGTATTTCATTATGCTTGTACTTAGACTTTTGTCTACTCTTTAAGAATATTAAGGTCCGAATATATCAATGTGTGTATTAACTCATTAAAATATGAGAAAAATCATGAAAGTTAGGTCAGTATTGAAAGTTAGGTCAACATTAAGTGTCAAATTCATTTTGGGTAAACCATGTATTGGTATTTTTCGTATTTCAAAATCTAAATAACCTTGGAGGATGTCTTTTATTTTTTTAAAACTCCTACTTACAAAATATGATTTGTTTTTAATATATTTTTGGCATTTTTTTAAATTGTTGTGTTCAACACTAATCGTTAGAGTCACATATTTCTTCGAAATCAATTATATTCTTGTGATTTTGTACTACATTTTGAAATTCAGTTTGGAATGCTGGACTTTTTTAATAAATATTCAAGTTCTCCTTGAAATAAAATCGATTTTGAAATAAAATAAGCATTTAATGTATAAAATAGTGGAACAATATGTTGGGATGCAATGATGTTTTTAATAAATATTCAATGTTATTCTTAGTGGATACTCAATAATAAATATATTTAACAGTGAAACAAATTATATATATATATATATATATAGATATGATTGTAATATCCCATATTCGGTTAGTCTAGGAAAAATTGCTAATCTTCTATGTCTACTATCTGATATGATACACTAGGGGTTTCTGGATGCGTTTAAGCTGCGGGTTTTAACATGCTTGGTGTTTTTGCATGTGTGTGCAAATAAATAATTTGTTTACAACATATGAATAAACATACAAATAGAGAATGACACAAAAGACTGTAAATCATATATTATGAGTTTTATGTTGGTTACAATGTTGTATACGACTAAAATAGAGAATAACTCGGCTAGATCAAATATGAGTGGATCTTATCCAGAATACAATAAATAAATAAACTAGAAGGATGATACCCGAATAATAGAAGACTGTTGCTGGATAGGAAGTGAGATGGATGATTTGTTGCGCACTTCGAAAACTGTTGCAGGACTGGCTTATGTGCCCTAGTGGCTACACATCTCAGATATGATTGGAAACTATTTCATATAATGTACCTTGCCCTCTCACACAGTCCTGGTGACTGACAACCTAAAATTCATCCCTTTGTTGATGTGTCTGGAGCCCGGATGGATCCACTGGGGAAATGCGCCCCAACTACTACTGGAAACTGCGCCCTAGTGATTCCTCCATTGGAATCTGATGACAAACCAGGAAATATAAGCATCCTTCCCTCCTCTCAGCTAGGTCAGAGGGGAATCACTGTGTTGGAGTCAAAAGTCACTCCTGGATTGCAGCAGGAGCAAAGCTCGACGCCCATCAGTTTATGTCACGATTTTTTTATGAAAGGGGTGATCGAATGGAAGTTAACTCAAACAATATTGTTCTAACAACGAAACTAGGCTGGACATGCATAGGTAGGCGAGGTCTTAATTAAACTTCAGACAGTGAGTTGTAGTAAGGGTGAATAGGAGGAAGACTTCTGTGAGGAAAGGCTTAGGGTTGTTGTAGGCATCGGGCTTCTAACAGCCTATAGAAGAAAAACTTGAACGTAGGATCCTCTCACGCTCAAATATAGGCAACACTTAGAGAATATCACAGTGTCACAATAAATCCTCTATCATAACAAAGTCACAATAATTCACGCGAATCAGTCAATCATGAACTCTTTCAGTATGAGATGAAATTAGATAGGATAAGAAAACTGTCTGTTATAAAACAAGAAGTCTCACATACAGATACATAACCAGAGAATTAGAGCCTCTGTTAAAACTTTACAATCGGGAGCTTCGCTCTACCATCGATACCTTCAAAAATGGAAAAAATGCCTACATATACTCCTAAACAATGCCCAACGGAGGCGTCCTAGACTTTTAGGATGGGGCATCTCTTCAATCAACTCTGGCCTGCACTCATCTGTCATATGCCATATTAACTCTGTATGGCTCATGCTAAGGGGTAGTTGAGCCCTTAAATGTCGAGTTAGCATGCTCAGACTTTCCTGCTGAGTCAAGGACATCGGCATGGCTTCTATGGGAAAACCAATACAAAGGACCACCTCGGGCGGACTTCCTTCCGGGACTTCCATACCTTGCAATTATGAGTGAAGTGAGGTTTCAACCACCCCATCTCTTCTTCATTCTTTCCAAGCAGGTATCAGGATTGAGATCAAGTCGAACCGACATGTGGACAACACAGTGATCCCTTCTGCAGCTAAACCTGGCGCTTCAGCCCTTTGTGCAGTCCCTTCTATCTCCCCCAAGTGACCACGGGCTATGACCCTGTGCCTCTCTTCAAAGGCGCTTTCAGTATTTCGCATTTCACGGATAGGAAGGAGCTAGTCCCTGCTCTTCAAAGTCATGATGGGCGAGAAGGCGAAGGGCCTAATCGCGCACCACATGTTTCTGCGAGATGGATGGCTGAGATCTTCTCGGCAATACTGTGGGCCAGGGTCCTGGATGCCTTCGACACTTTGCATCTCACGGCTGGGAGGAGGCTACTCCTCATGCTTCAACTTTACGATAGGCGAAACAACGACATGCCTTGGTCGTGTGCCACGCGTCCCTATGGATGGACAACTGAGATCTTCTCAGGAATACTGTGGGACAGGGTCCTGGACGCCTTCGGCACTTCGCGCCTCACGGCTGGGAGGAGGTTGCTCCTCATGCTTCAAATTTACGATAGGTGAAACGGAGACATGCCTTGGTCGCATGCCACACGTCCCTCTGGATGGATGGTCCTGATCATTTGATGAATGTAATATAGGCGCTGTTAGGTTCCAATTAATGATGTCAATCAGAGTTTATTTAATGTCAACCCAGGAAGGTAAACTTTGAAGCACTACCTAAAATATATAGATCTCGAAAGATTCCTAATATGTCCGAGATCTTAAAGTTCCCTTACAAGAACATATTCATCAAAATCTCTTTCAACAACTAATCAAACCTAGATCTAACAATTGTCAAGATCCTAAGATTCTCTTACAAGAACACCTAAATTTTAGGATCTCCTCCAATATTAGAACATTTAACAAAACTTAAAAGCTGAATGGAAACAAACCTAAATCTAATAATTGTCTGAGATCTTATGGTCCTCTTACAAAAACACTTTCAAATAAGATCCTTCTAGTATTAGATCATTTAACAAGACTTTAAAAGCTGAAATCAAACAAAAACATAAATTAAGTTATACCTAAAATAAGCAAATAAGCATGCAAGTGAGGCCATGGGGGCCCTCCATAACTCCACAAGCACACCACTTCAAAGGAGACTTAGATGTA